>BCJD01000003.1:1261292-1300264 GCA_001600195.1 Yarrowia keelungensis | reverse complement strand
TATGGCATAAAGTACCAGGTAATGTATGGCATAAAGTACCAGGTAATGTATGGCATAAAGTGCCGTAAAGAGGTTACAGGCAAGCAACCCTAACTAACCCTGACTTGTACTTTTACAAATCTCAACCATTTTTCCTAAGTTTGATACATTTTCTAAATAAATTAACCATTTCCCTCATCTGTCACTCCTCATCTCTCACAAAACGCACAGGACCGTCTCTTTCCTCCCCGTCAGCTCCCTCGAAGCCCTTTCCTGCCTTTCCTAGCACATCGAACCGTTTCTCGGTCTCCAATCTGTCCAGAGTATCGTCAGCCACACTATCTCCACTGGCTGAGGGTCTATAGATCGACTGCACAGCTTCCTGGGCCGAAAACAGCGATTTGTCATAGTACTGGTCCTCGTTGAAACCTCTCTGTAGCGATCCACTTTTGGAAAAAAGTCTGGAGTCGAACTGGGCTTCGCCTGCGAGTTGCTGGGGTTGAGCAGCTCCCAGAGCCACCCGTTCGGAGATATCTCGGTTGTTCTCCTTGGCCAGCTGCTTGATTTTCTGCTGGGTTCCCATCTTGGACAGTCGCAGGTCTCGTTCGGCTTCTTTCTTGCGTTCCAGACGGTCGGTTTTTCGTTTCTTGGCAGCCCGTTCGAGTTCGTAGTCGGGTGAGACAGAGCGAGAGGTGGATCTGTGTCGAGTTCTAGAACGTGATCTAGATCTGGAGTATGAACGGGATCTGGAGTAGGATCCATCAGACAAAGATCTAGATCTCGATCTTGAAACACTTCTTCCTCTAGATCTCTCTCTAGACCTTCCCCTAACCTCCTCTTCCTCCTTCTCGTTACCCTCCCTCTCCTGCCTAGCCTTCCTAGCTAGTTCTCTCAGCTTCTCTTCCTGCTCCTGAGCCTGCCTCTCAGCCACACGTTGCTGCATCTCCCTTCTCTTACCGATATCGTCGCGCATTGTCTTTTCGTTCTGGTTCAGCACCTCGGAAAACTTGGCAAAGTTGTCGTTGACCTTGACATCCTCCAGTCCTCGTCCATCTGCTGCCATCCGTTTGTCCAGCGAAATCGTGAATCCCTTCTGGTTTTTCCAGTTGGACACTGTAGATGGAATCGCCCAGTCTTTCTGGTCCTGAGCAGTGAGCTTTCTAGGAGGAGAACGCAGAATAGGAGCAGGAGGAGACGCAGGACGACCTGGAACTTTGGTATGTTTGAATTTCGGAGGTTCAAGCGGATCTTGAGGAAGATCAACCATCTTGATAATCTTCTGAGACTCGCCTCCTTCAGAACCCATCATACTATTGGCTGTATACCGAATATACTGCGGATCAGACTTGTTTTTCGAGCTCGTCTTGTCATTAGCAGCTAGACGCTTGTCAAAGGCTGCCTGGGTAGCTAGAGCAGTGGATTGCTCTTCTTCTTCACTGGGACGCTCAAGAGAAACAGTTCCCGCGTCGATTCGCTCTCTCAGAGGAATCAGAGAGTCGTATGACGTCTGAACATGTCTATCTGAGGCATGTCCTTGGGTCGCAATTAACGAGTAATCAGCTGACCCAGAGGCGTCCATTTTGAGCGAAATCGCGTTGGACGTCACAGAACCCGGTCGGCCCATGTTCCTGGGGTACTGAGCAACGTGGATCTCCGGATAGGCTCCTCCATCGTTGAAATCGGCCTGCGACGTCGGCTTCCAATCTGCTCGAGCGCCGTATTTCGGCACAGAGTCGTTTTTCACGGCCGAAACCGCGTTGGTCGTGAAAATCGACATTTTTGGACCCGGAGTCGGGTACCGTGGAGCCGGAAGTAGTGTGGTTATCGAGGTCATGGTGGGGTGGGTGGGAGAGTTGTGGAAATTGAAATAAAATTGGGATAAAATCGGAAAAGCCTAATATGGTGATGTTCATGCACGATAGAGTTGGAGGTGGAAATGTGGTGGTTGAAGAGATATGAAATAGACAGAGAAAGCGGGGGTGAGAAAATGGCAGGTTTATAAGGAATGTCACGTGACTATTACGACATGCTTAGTCATACATTTAGTGCATGTGGAGTATGTGTTGTCTAAGGTACCAGTATGGATGGATCACGAGGTGTTAGGAAGAGACAAGATGTATTGGGAAAGGAGGTTTTGATATGTAGGATGGTTTTAGATGATGTCACGTGAGTATGGTGACGTTTGTTAGTCAGAAATTGTGCATGGTGGAGTATGAGCCCTGTGTATAGATGAATCAAGAGGTGGTAGGTAAGCTGTGTTAAGGAGAAGATTCTGATGCTCTTATGCAGTATTGCAACAGTACTGTGTCTTTGATTAGTAACGAATTATGGTGGTGATCATGACTCAACTGAGGTTGAAGGTGACATAGAAGTGGAAGTTGATCAAGGTCATTAAAGTATGATCATGAATGAACAATGACGTGTTGAAGTAAGCAAAAGTAGTGGAGAAGAAGCTGAAATTCTCTTTGTAGCTAGCGTTCAACAACATCAACATAGCAGGATAGCTTGGTAATACTCATGAGAATTTGTAGTGGAGTGAGGGTGATGACTAAAGAAAGTAGATGTGAGTAGAAAAAACTGATCAAGCCTGGATAACTGTTATTGAGACTCTCAAGGTACCAAAGTGAATTGCTTGACTGTGGGCTGTTGCTCATTGAGGTGATGAAGAAGAAAATGACACAGGAAGCTTGATCTCGCTTACTAAATCAAGAGGTGGGCTTCGATGAGAGCTAGTAAATGACTAGGAGTATGACAGGGTCAATTTTGAGATACATAGTACCCTAAAAACCAACTTCGACGACCTTAAAAGCTCTCAGAGGCTTAGTAGTGAGTGTGGACACTTTGCTTAGTAACACATCTAAGGGTGAGTAAAGAGCTTCATATTCAAAGGTAGGAGGTTGGTAAGTGATAAGAAGATGTCAGAGGCTATGATACAGTACCGAATAAGCTATGAAACCAGATTCCAAGACTCTGACAGCTCTTGATTGGCGACAATATCGATCTTGCTTACTAACATAAGAGGTGATGAACAGAGCTTCAATAGTTGGAGTTAGGACGTTAGTTGAAGGCCAAAAGTAAGTCAGACGTTAATATGTAGCTCAAAAATAAGCTACAATATTAATATTAAGACTCTGACTGTCTTCAGTGGCTCAAAATGTGAGCACAAGAATCATGCTTACTAATGCTGTCACTGAAAAGAAGAGAGCTTCGAAATATAGAGATAGGGAGCTTGCAGAAGACTAAAAGTAAGTCAGAGCTTATAATACAGCTTAAAATAAGCCATGAAACCAGCTTTGAAGACTCTGACTGTTCTCAGTGGTCAGAAAAGTGAATACTGATATTTTGCTTAGTAACACACATAATGAAGAACAAAGAGCATCGATAGTAAGAGGTAGGGTGCTAGTAAATGACTAAGAAGATATTAGTAGCTACAAGAGGAAACAAACCAACTAAAAAAATCAACTTTGAAAACTCTGGCTGGTCTCAGTAGTTGACAAAGTGAATATTATCGTGATTAGTCAGCACAATCTGAAGGAGATTTCAGAAAAAAGAACCTGCCTTGAAAGTGTCTGTTGTTAGGTGTTCTCGTCAAAAACCCACTGAACAGCTATGCAGAGTGTGCGATATGTGCGTTATTTGTTTATTTATGTTATTAATGGCTATTTATTTACACTAAGGTATTATGTAATCATGTGTTGTCCAATGCTGAAGACAGAAGAAGTGACAAAAGTTTTCCAAACACAAATACAAACACAAAAACCCGTATATCACACCTACATCAGCCACTTATCTCAAGCCTTTCTGTATGTTCACTTTTTCACGGCGTTAAGCTATTTTTGTCTCTTGTCTATGACGTCGTTGACATACAACGGATTTAATATGCATGATGTAACTCTTTTTCAGAGGTGATCGGTGTTTCTGTCTTCTGTGAGCACTTGTATGGCCCGATTCGGCAAGAATATCTGCTTTTTGTGCGCCTTTTCCGTTCAATTTTCGGTTATTTTTTACATTCTCTTAGCGCACTATTCTACGTGACTCGGTTCACTCAACGTGTTCCTATCATGTTTCTTGCCACAAGCGGATAAAAGAAGCAGATCTAAAAAGTCTACCTTGGGTGAGAACTGGATGCGCGATATTAGACGATGGAGACGGGGGAAATGTGATTAATAAGCGGCATGATGTACCCCCCGTCCAGGACTCCCTCCCATCTGACTCTGGGCTCATTTCGGCCAGCGTAGCATTGTTTTGAACGAGATTATCCGTGTTCCCAAACAGGAATATGACTCCCAACCCCCGAGTTTTAGTGTTCGGATTTAGTCTTCGCACGTTGGGAGTGGTAGTTGGAGATAGTTGGGAGGTTAGGAGGGTTAAGTAAATGTAAGTAGAGGTAGACATAAATGAAGGGTAAAAAAACGGACGTTAGAAGCACTTAATGTGAAGAATAATGCAACAGAACTGTCCAAAAAGTGCTTACTAACCACACACACCGCTTTTTTTTTCTCCTCCCACCCTCCAACTGCCTCAGATGGAGATGTCTTGAGCATATACTATGCATCATATGGAGCAATGTGGAGGGGAAAAGTTGGCAGAATTGTTGGAAAAAACGTGGATATGGCTGAAATATCTCCATTGACAGCTGTAAATACTTCTTTTCTTACAAACAGCTCTATTGACCCCCCTTTTTGGCTTTGTTGCTCTTTTCTCACTTACTTACGATTAGTTAACTCCCACCTGTCCCATTTAAACTTTCCGGCAGGGCTAGGGCAGCATATGTTTGTTTGATATGGTGTAGCCACTTCATCCTTCCCTCCACATCACACCACACCTCTGTTCCGATGAGTTCCAACAAGGCCAGCAAGTCGCAATTGAGCGCTTTCACGTCGTTCATGACCGGACTGGCGTCCTCCGGCGGCGACATTGCCTCCGTCACCGCCCCTCCCTTCATTCTGGCGCCCATCTCGCTGGTGGAGTACACCCAGTACTGGGCCCAGAGCCAGCAGCTGTTTCTGGACGCTGCGGACGACGGCATCAGCGGCGAGGAGCGCATTCTGCGGGTGCTGCGGTGGTTCATCTCGACGCTGCGGGGCCAGTACTGCTCGCGAAACGAGAGCATGGGCACCGAGAAGAAGCCGCTCAACCCCTTCCTCGGTGAGCTATTTACGGGCAAGTGGAGCGTGGGCGAGGGCGAGGACTTTTCTGTGCTTGCCGCCGAGCAGGTCTCGCACCACCCGCCCATCTCTGCGTTTGGCATCTTCAACGACAACAAGGGCGTGACTGCCGAGGGCTACTTTGGCTTCAAGACGTCCATCAGTGCCACCACCATCGGCGTCAAGCAGTTTGGCCACACGCTGCTGCATCTCAAGAACCAGGACGTGTCGTATCTCGTGACGCTGCCGGCCCTGCACATTGAGGGCATCATCTACGCCTCTCCCTATGTCGAGCTCGAGGGCCACTCCTTCATCCAGTCCTCCGATGGCTACAAGATTGATCTGTCCTACTCCGGCAAGGGCTACTTCTCCGGCAAGAAGAACTCGTTCAAGGCCAAGGTCATGAAGGACGGCGCGGTGATCAACACCGTCAAGGGCCAGTGGAGCGGCAAGTCGTCGCTGTACAAGGGCGACGGCAAGGAGAAGGGCGACAACGGAGTGCCCTTCTTCGACTCGATGGCCACAGACCAGCAGAAGCTCACGGTCAAGCCCATCGAGGCCCAGGACCCCCTGGAGACCCAGAAGGCGTGGGCCCCTGTCCGGGAAGCCATCATCGAGGGCGACTACGACAAGATCCACACGGAAAAGAGCAAGATCGAGCAGGCACAACGGGACCTGCGGGCCGAGGAGAAGGACAAGGGCCAGCAGTGGCAGCGAAAGTGGTTCACCGAGGCCGTGTCGTCGGCCGAGGACCCCACCACCGACGCCGTCTACCGGGGACTGCTGGAACAGCTGGGCGAGGAGGGGCTGTTTGTGCGGGACTCCAACTGGCGATTTTCCCGAGACGGTTACAACTCTGGCAACGTGCACGCGTAGGAGTGTTAGATAGTGTATTTAGATTAATATGGTGTTTGATAGCGAGACAAACACGAGCGCCAGGGTGCGAAGCAGCCGCGCGAGGGTTTGTCCGGTAGAATAGTCCGAGCGAACTCGAACGCTAGGGTGCGAAGCAGCCGCGTGAGAGTGAGTGGGTAGATGACCAAATTAACTGTACTCGTAAGGTGATAGTTAGGTTTGTCATTACCATTCCTCTATCAGTAGGCTGAGGATTGTCCTTTAGAACAGGCTGAAGTGAGTCAGTGACCAGATCACCGCTACTTATAGACTGACAGCCAGGTTTGTGACCACCTTTGAGTTCAATATCGTGTGCGTTTTCCGTCTTCAACTATCAATTAATGCAGACGGTCACCAGATCTCTACAATTGTGCTTGTACTCTAATACGACGACTTGATGGGGAGACGTCGGATCAACTTGGATGTGGTACCATTGGAATGCTCAAGGCGAGGGGATTCGAATGATCTACTTTTTATTACAACAGCATCATTGCACTAAGAGCTAGGGATCTTTTAGTTGCTGCTCTACCGTACCACTACACGCCAAGTGTTGGGTGTCTTTCGGTCTAGTACGGATCATTTGATGTCCTAGGCACTCTTCCTTACTTTGGTAGCATCACTTCATAATACAAGACTCTTCTCAAGACCCTCCTTTAACACGAGCCAGTTCAGACTTCTTCATAAGTCACTTCTGGGCACTCGTTTAGTAACTCTTCTGGCCAGCCCTACACTCGTGAGATACTTCTAAGCACTTCTCCAAGACGTTCCTTCATAAGGCTCCTCTCCGAGCACCTCTACAGACTTCTCATAAGGGCTTCATAGACTCTTCCTTATAACACTTTATGAAATCTTCTTCTCATAAGACTCTTAGCACTCCTGAGCACTTCACAGGACAACTACCAAACGCTTCTTCTAGACACTCTCTCAGATCTCCTCATAAGCTGTACCATCTCTCAACAATAAGACATGGCCGTCTTCGAGTAGACCGGAAACAAAATGTCTAATGAAGTGCCTTGAAAGGACTGCCTTATGACGTCCTATGAGCAAGTCCCCAGTGTCATCTGAGAAGGTCAAGAGGAGTTCTTGGAAGGCCATACAAGAACATGCTTCAATTTGACGACTCAACCACGAGAGGTGTCTTATGAAGAGTCAATTGGGTGTCCAGGATGAGTGTCTAGAAAGAGTTTCTAAAGAAGTGTCTTCTCACGAGTGCCATATGAATGGGTGCCTTACGAGACGTTTCATATTCATCTTCTAGGCTTCATATACAGCTCCTACTTGGAGCTAGACTTCACTAGAAGCCGAGAGGCTCTTGCTATTGATAGCTCGGCTAGCTCACCTCCGACGCTTGGCTTGAGCTTGGCAACTGTCTCCTACCTTGGTCTCTGGTCGGAAGCTTGATGTCTAGCAGTCGTTTGGCCACTTGTTCGATCGCATGGATTGCGCAACTCGCAACGGTTCGTCATATTATGAGGTGCGTGATAATTATATACAAACCTGGTGGTGAAGGTTGCTCGTAGGGGCAGGGAGGGTGAGCCAATAGGACGAAGTATTGTGGCTATTATCAGATTGATGAGATCAAAGGAACGGTAAATGGAGTGCTCAATTGGTGATTACTAATACAACATGGCAGACACAATTGCACCGTATGTAGCTGAACACCATTTAGTCATCAATTGACCCATTGTTGAAGCAGGTACGAAGCACAATGATCGATCGATCACAAACACTACAAGGCTCGAAAACTGTACACCGTACTTCGTACTTGTAGCAACCGTTACACTGAGTTTGAGAGGGAGAACGTGAACGTGAACGTGGACAATTGATTGTTTACGTGACTGAATGGCTACACTACTCATCATATTGTATGGACAATTTAAGTGGTCACCTAATCACTCCCACTTCACTCTATCCTAAGATGTCGAGCATCAATTTCTTTCAGTCACCTCATCGTCTTGACCCATATGAAAGCTTATGCACCGAAGTCTGTACGTACAAGTCCGTAGCACCACCGTCGTGCTCCCACTGGTCGGCTGGGATAGCCGTTTGCAGCTCTCTATAGCGTGCTGCCACTCACTAACAGAGGAGCGCTGCCTGTTTGGGCACCAACTTTATTTTTAGCCCCCAAGCTGATAGAGCACGGGCTCTTCATTGGATTGGGGCAACTTTATCGCGCAGTGTTGAGACAGATCGGCCTGGAGGTGGGTAAAAAAATGGGTACAAGTAGGAGTGAACAGTGTATACGAACGAGTAGTACGTAGCTGTAAGGATACCTGTACTATTGACTGGTTTCGTGCCCACATCTCGTTTTGTCCTCCTTCCCTCCCCTCTTCTGTTTGTAGCATTGTTCTGCTGTAACGTCAACACAGCCTTCTTTCCTCCTGTATGAGCGTAACAGTGATAGTGCCGCCCAAAGAGTGGGGAGGAGAATAACAGAAGGACGAAGTACGGATACTATTCACAAGAGAACAACAATGACTACTACCAGCAACTACATGTGAAGACGTTTACGCTCTGCTTACGTCACCATCTATATTTCCACCTTCCTCAGTTCAATTCCTAGGACTCCTTCTCTTCACCCACCTCACCTCTTATCCCTCATTTAGTGTTGTTGTTTTGCCTTGCACTGTTGGCAGCAAGGGTCAAAGTGTACTATAACATTCCATTGGGCCGCTTGTGCCGGAGGTCATGTCCCAACCAGCAGTAGAGACTGAGGGACGGGAAATGGTGAGAGGCGGAGGCGAAAAAATAAACACGTGGAGCGGGACGAAAAAATGCGGCGAGCAAAACGCACTTTTCGGATTTTCCATTCGAGGCCTGCCCGTCGAGTTTGCCCGGGGGCCCTCCATTTTGGATTCGCCGGGTAACGCCAAATCTCACACACGCAATTTTTGTTAGGCAACCCGCATGGTACTATGTGGGCCCGCTATAAACCTCCTTCTCCTCCCTCACACAGTGTAAGAAACCCACACTACACGCCTCTAACAATTTGAAAGTAAGCTCCCAACATGCGGCCCAACATACCGCGCACCACAGAGCGGAGACGGTGACCAGAGCGACACACACGACACTGGACCACGGCAACGGCACAGACGGACGAAAGCGGCCGTTCGCAGAGCTCCAACGTGCTCCTTTGGCCGAGCCACAGACTGCTGGTCGTGGGTCTCCACTCACTATGGACAGTGAGTGGTGGGACCCCGACACGTCTGTGGCCGGCCTGGGAACGTGTTGCGACGTCTGAGAATGTCCCATAACAACCGTCCCATGCCGTTGCACGTGGTCCTGGAGGTGTTTGTGTCGTCGTCGACTTGTCGTCGAGGTAGGGCCCCATACAACCGAGTGACACAGACACTATGGACACCTGACCATGCACAAGCAATTGAGCTGTGAGAGTGGTCAGGCTGTTCACGGCGTCTGTGGCTTGGATGATGGTCCCTAACTCGACGGCAATTTGACGGCAGCTGGCGGAACGACCACAAAAACGTCGTCAAAAACACCTCGTTTGTGCTCTCACCAAGAGTACAGTACCGTGCGCTTGTCTGCAGCTACTCCAGGCTACAGTTGCAACACACGTGTTTGAACGACCGTCTGCGCAGGTCAATGACGTCCGTCACCCCCCTCCTACTGTGGCTGCTACTACGCTCTCGTCAGATTGGTCGCCAAACGGACATCGCCTTGGGTGGGTGGATTAGGCTTGGGACGGGATTTGGGTTTGCATATTTGCAGTGGTGCTTGACACAAGCGACTGACGCACAATAGCAACTCAAACTCTGTCGCTCCATTCATCCCAACTAAGCTTTTCTCCCAAACAGGCGGACGCGACTGTACTAATAGTTCCCGACGCGCCCACACACACCTTTTCCTCCTCCACATACTAACCCAAGATGCCCAAGGACGCCTCCGCCCCCCGACGAACCCGAAAGACCACCGGAAAGAAGAAGAAGGGTGAGTATTGATGAGGTGTTATTAAAGCTGGCTAAACGCTGGTGCTGATGACGCTACACTGTCGTGACATTGATGGTGTTGTGGTTGGCTACAGTGACAAGATGACTGGTGATGATTGGTGGTGATTGGTATGGTTGGCAATGGCATCAGATGACTCTGACGTTGTTGCCATCGTTACTGTCGTCACTGTCACTACTGCTGTCACTGCTGTTACTGTGGTAACTGTCACCGTTGTTGCATACCATATCACGCCTTTTACGCGACCAACTCGGTCAATGCTTTTCTCCCCTCTAACACAGACCCCAACGCCCCCAAGCGTGCCCTGTCCGCCTACATGTTCTTCGCCAACGACAACCGAGACGCCATCCGAGCCGACAACCCCGGCATTGCCTTTGGCCAGGTCGGAAAGGCTCTCGGCGAGAAGTGGAAGACTCTGACCGACGCTGAGAAGGTCCCTTACGAGGAGAAGGCTACTGCCGACAAGAAGCGATACGAGGACGAAAAGGCTGCCTACAAGGCCAACGCCGCCGAGTTTGACGAGGAGGAGTAATCTCCCCCGCCGAAGACTAGGATCAGGACTCGTTTATTTAAATCAGCCGACTCAGGGCTTGTGTATTATTTTATCTATGTTTCGCTTATATTAATGAACTAGCATCGGGGGGTTTACTCCCGGTGTTCTGTTGGTACCTTTCGAGTCTCGTAGCCGTTGGGAAAGTAAACTGAAAAAGTCAATCCTGCTTTGGTGAGGTGTGGATATGTACAACTGATGCATGAAAAACCGTTGCCAAATGAAAACATAAGAATATGTTTGGGAGTGTTCTGAAAAGCACGGGAATCGAAATTTCACCTTTGAAATACCGTACACCCTTTTTATTGACCTTGATTGACCCTTTAGCCCTATGACTATAAGTGTCTAATTACCACCATCACGATTCTAGGCCTTGGTATTGGAAATTTATTAGATGTCCATTCACTCTTTTTGATCTGTTCACGTCAATGCTCGAAAATAAGTACCCAATTCAAAATAGTACCATGTTCTCACCTCAATTGGCTCTTTCTAGATTAATAGGTGTGTGTTGTATTTGTAAAGTGTCTTCAGATCATACTTGTAGATGTCTCAAAACGTCCCATCATGAGTCTAGGCCTTGGTACAAGTATATACACACAGCCAACACTCTCTGAAAACTGCTGTCATTACTCAAACACCAGATTCACAGTATCTCTTTACTTCCCTCATTTGATCTGTATCCATCGATGGGTGTGGGTTGTATATGTGAAGTGTCCAGATCTAAAGGTGTCTCTAACCTTCCTTCATGAACCTGAGTCTTGGTACAAGCACGTGTAAACTAAAGTCCTACTCTGTTGGTCAAAGCCCATGTGTGTTACTCATTGTAGTTCTGTTGATACTCAGATACCCTCTCAACTTCTTCCCACCTCAGTGACCTCTATAATCGATACAAGTGTCTCCTACTGTTCAGCCATAAGTTTGACCTTGTTACTTGTACACCCAATTTAGAGTACACCTCTCAAATCACCTAAGTTGACTCTCTAATGCTCTAGATCACGTCCATCATCTACACCACCACTCCTTTCAAATGCTCATTATTATGTATATACTATTTACCTTGACTGCTCATCACGACTCAATGCACTGTTCGTAAAACAACAGGTACGCTCCGCTCTCCTCCTTGAGCACGTCCTTGGTATGGCACTCCCAGATGCTGTCGTCGCTGATTCGCCACCACTCGTACTTGCCCACGTTGGGACCACTGGACGAGTTCCCATTGTTGAGCACCAGCGTCGAATACAGCGACTCGACCAGCTGCGAGTCTTCGCCGTCCTCGCCTTCGTCCGGAGACGTGTTTTCCGTCGTCCCCGTGTCCAGACCCTTGAGATCGCTATAACTGGAGCTGTTGGAGTGCGTCACGTAGCTGGTGGACGACGTGGACGCAGCAGCCTTGGACACTGGCGACGGCTGAGATGCAGAGAGAGAGGGGGAGGGGATTGTGGTGTCGACGGAGATCTCTGGCGGCTCAGAGCCGGTTCTAGGCGGAATAGGAACGCCTCCAGTTTCTTTTTCGGCGGCGCCATTCTTGTCCCCTCCTGCTCGCTTCGAGTATCTCTGGATGCATCCTTTCCACCACGTGAGGTTCTTGCGACGGTAGCACTCGTAGTGGCCCGTGTAGTGGGTTCCGTTGTGTCTGATCATGGCGACCAGACGGTACTTGACCCGTTTCTTGGCCTTGAGCGAGTTGAGACCCGAGGCTAGAGCATCACCTTCCTCTTCTCCAGGCGACTCTTCACGTGACCGCACGTTGGGGTTGCTTTCGTAGAGATCGATGAACTCGGGGCAGCTCACCTTGCAGCTGTTTCGTGACGCATTGTCGCCCGAGTAGATGGATCGAGACAAGTGGAGAGACAGAATCAGCGGCAGTTTCGAGAACCGCGTGGACTTGGAGATTGGTGACGTAATATTCTTGGGCAGCGACTCTTCAAGCTCCTCGGGCAGCTGGTCAATCTTGTTGGAGTACGAGCTCAGCTGCTCGACCAGTTCGGGCGTGTATTTCGCCTTGGATCCGTTGATGCCGGTTCCGATGTATGCAGAGGGGTTGGCCGAGACCGCCTTGAGCCGGCACGAGACACAGCCGTAGTCCTTGATGTACTCCGGGGCGGTCATGCGGTCGATGAGGTCCGTGAGACTGGCGTGGCGTTTCTGGGGCACCATGAGCGACAGCACCAGGAAGTTGGTTGGCTGGACCGGCGGCAGGTATCCGCAGCGCGAACACGCGATTCTGTCGATGGTTGACCCTTCAAACGGGAACGAGGCGAGCATCTCGGGGTCTGTGACTGCCGACTGGGGAGTGGGAGCTGCAGGAGGCAGAAAGTCCGTTCCAATGTCGGCCTCGGGGATCGAGCTGGCGACGCTCTCTCTGTCGCTGTTGCTGGGGTGACCGGGACGCAAGATGCCGTCCTTCACCGCAGCCTCGTACTCGTTTGAGAGACATTCCAGGATGAGATGCAGAAGTTCGTGGGCATCATGCTGGTTGCGGCTGATGCGCGAGTTGTAGATTTGTTCGAGGATGACGAGAAACTTCCACGGCGACACGGTCTTGGGGTTTTTGACCGGTTCATTGAGTTCCATGATCATCGAACCAAGAGCTCTGGTGAGTCTCAGGTACTGCTTGCCCTTGGCATCTACAGGATAGTTGCTTTTGCGCGAGTTGTCCAGCAGGTTCTCCTGAGGGATACCCACGAGCATGGCTTCGTCAATGTACAGCAGCAGGGATCTTAAGGAAGCCAAGGCCTGCAGGTTGGAGTTGGCAAAGCAATCGTTGGCCAGGTTCACCAGACCGACCGTGTAGCGTCCTGGGCGTTTGGAACGGGAACTGAAGACGGAGAACATGCGATCGGGGAGCAGGGAGGGGGCTAAGATGTAGACACAGAGAGAGGTGGTGGCGGTATAGGTCAGAACACTCGTCAGCGACGGTCTATGCTGGGGAAGGAGGTATTTGTGGACCAGCGCCAGAGCCTGGGAGTACAGAACCGACAGCCAGTGAGGGTGCGCGACGGAGGCAATGGAGGAGGAGACAGTGGTCAGATCGTCGTCGAGCTGCGAGTAACTGGCGAGAAAGTTGTGGGACACAGACGAAAGCCAGTCTTGGAGATGAGACGAGGAGAGCCCTTGGGGCATGAGGTGGTGGGGGTGTGTGCTTGTGGTGATGCTTTAGTTGGTTGGTGGTTGATGCTTGGTTGGCGGTTGATGCTTGGTTGGCGTTTAGTCGTTTGGTTTGGTTGCCTTCCTTACCCTATGCTTTGTTCAGTTGTGTCTTGGGCTAGATCACAAGTATAGTAAAGTGAAATGATGCGCATGCATGTAAGCACAACGGGTGGAGTTTGACAACTGAAACCTGGATGCAAGAGGGATGCGAAAAAGGAAAAACGAATGAGGGATTATGGGGGAATTAATTGGGGGGAATTGAACGGGGAGACTCGAGCGATAGGGCAGGGAGGGGTTGTCACGTGATTAAGTGGAGAACCAGCTTTGCCATGCGGCTTGGAATATCCAGCAACAAATGCAGTCCTAGTGCTTTATTACTAAGACTGTGGAGTAATTAAAAGATGGAAAGATGGTCAGAGGGGCAAAAGTTGATTACGGATAAGAAAAGGTAAGTGAATATGCTAGATTTGATTAAGCAAACGAGAAATATGAAATTTAGCGGAGCACACGTTTTTTGTCATATCTTCTTCAATAGCGCTCAAAACAACGAGCTATTAGTACCAAATTACTGTGCTGAAAAATGTCTATCGATTGATACCAAAATTGGTGTATATCGATGCAGGGCCTTTGACTAGTAGTTGACGTTGATCTGCTGAGGCCTGAAGAGTTGTAAATGGCTCTATTCTGATTGGGAAGATGAGGTGAGGGTGATTAAAAAAGAAAAAAGAATTAAAATAAAATAAAATGTAATAAAATGATTGGGATAAATTAACGTATATAGATTGAATCACAGAGACAGAAATAGAAACAGGTTGTCATTGAATTCAATACTTCACCCCAATTTTTCAACTAACTCACCCCTTTACCATTCCTAAGTAATTACTCGAAAGTCCTCCCCCAACCCTAACCGAAACTAACTCGGCATGCATGTTTAACGAACATGGCAGTCTGATAAACCGAGCCACATCCTCTCAAACACCCGCTACAGACCCTGATACACCATAGAAAGAATGAACCCGCCTTCCAACCCGACTCCACCACAAGATCCCGAAAAACCCGAGGCCTCAGGCACCTCAGATGACGATATCACCATGTTTCCAGCCCGTGATTCGCATCAGCGATCTGACACCGCCAAAAGTTCAGATCGACTGCCTCCACCGACCTCAAATCGGCCCATTCCCACTCCCCAGCCCAACATCTCACGCACACCTGCAGCTCCAGGCCGTTTTCCGGCTTCTTCTGCAGCTACTTCGTCTCTTAGAGTGCCTCCTCCAGGTACAGGTACAGTCGGTGTAGGGGGTCTTTCTCAGCCCAGTGGAGCGTCCAAGGCTCGAGAAAAGGTGGTGTTGCAGCCGGGATACTCGCCGCTGGACTGGGCCAAGCTGCGAAACTCGGGGAAAAACCTCAGAGGAGTAGACACCATGGGTCCTGTACGGGTGACCAAGGAGATGCTCAAGGAACACAAGACCAAGGAAGATGCATGGATGGTGTTGAATGGCAAGGTGTACAATATCACGCCGTACCTCAACTTTCATCCCGGAGGAGTACCCAAACTCATGGTGTGTGCAGGCAGAGATGGAACGAGTCTGTTCATGAAGACCCACGCGTGGGTGAACTATGAGAATATCCTGGATAGGTGTTTTGTGGGGTTCTATGTGGGCTAACGAAGTGGATACAGAGGTAAAACGATTAACGACAAACATCATATACATCTCAAGTCAGGGTGATCAGTGATGAGGAAGGACTTTACTGATCTACAGCACCAAAAACCAGGTATGAAGCACTGAAGGCACTTCAATGTTGCTCAAAGAACTACCACAGTGACGGAATACTGCCAAATCGTTTGTTTCTCTGTCGTCAGCAGTTATTCACACATGGTCAAAGCACTATTAGAGGGATCCACCTTGACCCCAAGCTGTAGAGACAGCACTTGGAAAGTCAGCAAATGCTTGTCATGATTTATATAGTACCGGTAAGGCATATTAACTTGTTTTGGACAAAAAGACTTGTTGTCACTTGTAGTTACAGTATATCTGACAGATAGTAAGGCTTAGTTGCATGCCTACTCAGTATAAAGATCTGTTAAGGCATAGACACTAATTAGATCCAAAGAAGTACTTCATTGCAACTGTTGATGTGAGAATATACAGCCAGAGTACATACGGTAACGGATCATTTGATTCAAATGCTTTATCTGATTAATATATTTTTTGATTATTTATTTCATTTATAGATAATTAATAGTCCATTATGCTGCAGTGCCTATGATCTGGTCACTAAAGAAGAACTCTCAATCTTCACACCCACATATAGACTGCTACAAGACATTGAAGAGCTTCTATCCCTTCAATTCATCTTAGATCACTCAAGTCCCTGCCTATCAATCAATCATTGCATTACGAGGCTTCTTCAGATCTACTATTGCTTCATTTAATCCACTTATTCACGTCACAGCTACTTGTGGTCTCTTCAGCACAAAGCTGACTACAACTACAACTAACCACACTGACTACTACAACTACACCAACTGTAGAGGAAGATCGCTTCAATCGAGTAATCAACCTTCAATTGCTCGCAATTACCCTCCCCCTACAGTACATTGCTCATCATCACCGCATGCATTCTCTAAGCGTTGAGTCGGAAAATGTCGTTGAAGACATAGTACGAGGATCCGTCGGGGATCAGGTGGAAGACCTGGGCGTAAGGGAGCGGGTTGTCACCGTCAACACACAGCTCACCAGTCACAAGCACAATGACGTCTCCTCCCTGGGCAGAAGCAGGCTGGGCGTCAATGTCGGCAATCTTGTGTCGCACCTGGCCAAAGGGCAGGCTGACGAGCTTCTCGACGATAGCCTGGGCGCCCTGGTGCTGGGTACCGGTGAAGGTGAGCATGGAGTGATCTCGGTAGAGGTTGCCGAGCTGAGACCGGTCGGTATCGAAGGTCTGGTAGTAGAACTCGCAGAACTGCTTGGCGAGGGTGTTGAAATCGACTGTGTTAGCGCATGGACGGAGAGGTGTCAGGGGTATACTCACCAGACATGATGGTTGAGGTGGATGTACAAAAAAAACAAGTGTTGTGTCTGTGTGTCTATGTGTTTCCAGGGATGTTTTAGAGTTAGGGTTTGGGATTGGGGGGAGTGTGAGTTCGATTTTGGGCGGGGCAGAAATTTAAAAAGGCAGAGATTTTGAATG
Source organism: Yarrowia keelungensis (assembly GCA_001600195.1). NCBI lineage: Eukaryota > Fungi > Ascomycota > Dipodascomycetes > Dipodascales > Yarrowia > Yarrowia keelungensis. Next base: position 1,283,389 of record BCJD01000003.1, on the reverse strand, counting down.
AAAACAAAGGTCACGGCTTCTGAGTATACCTGAATACAGTATTATGTGTTATGTTAATTTTTAGGTACATTTGCAGTCCCCCAAAAACACCACCCACTTCAAGCAATCGAAATCGCTAATTATACTTTTTATTAAACGTCCATTTAAGGTTGAATTAGTAAGCTCATGGATGTCAGGAGAAGTGGGCTTTATTGAGGGGGTATACAAACGACATTGAGGTAAGATCAAGTGTCAATTGAGATTTTGAGATGTTAATGAGTATTTCAGAGCTTTTCTCGTAAGTCCAGGACCATTATTGGTGATTATGTGTGACTTATCTGTTTCTCGCTTATTAGTATTGACAGGTATACTGCTAATTAAATAAGTCACAGTGACTGCTCAGAATTGTTGAAAGAGTGACTTTAATGCAGAGTTCTGAAAAGTATTTCTCCTTACAGGAAAACTTTTTGTTCGAAATCAGGGGTAACAATACACGAGTGCTGAGTAAGCTTCCTTTTAGGAGTATCAGGTAAACACGATGACTAAGCATGCTAAAAGTAGCCAAGTAAACTACACCCCATTATACCATAGAACATACACTCTTTACAGTATCGTGTGTACTACCAACAGACAGTATAACCTCATCCTCCTCACTCACGTTTAATCCGATAAATTAACTAATTAGATACGGAGTTTCATCCCCACACAAGTTAATTTTACAAGTAAGGCGTTGATTCGTGACAGACACGTGATATCGGAAAATGGAGACCAGCAATCAACTCCCCTCGTTGCGCGCTTCACATCCATACCCCCAACGACCCTCCAGCTCCATACCCTTGACCGAAATTTATGGGTATTAATCCGGGTAACCGTTTTTAACGTTTGGCACTGCGTCTCCACGGCAACCCGCATTATCCTGCCACATGTCGTGAACCCAGCCTTGTTGACTGTACGGAACCAACCCTACTAGCACACTATCATCATGGCGGACGTTCAAGTTAGCATGGGCACCGAGCTGCTCGACGGCTGGGAGAAGGTCGACAATTGGGTGAGTAGGAGGAGGTGATAGGAGATGGTATGAGATTGAGAGAACTACATGTCAGAAAAGGTGGAGAGTAATTCAATGAGAGAGAATTGCCACACAGAGAATGACATTTTGTTGTCCATCTCATTGTTATTGCTATGTCTGATGCTACAGTAATTGTGTGTCTGTTACTATAGTATCTCTGATTGTCATCACTGGTATCTTAATCAGTTAAGATATATTTCTAGGAGATGACATTGATAAAAGAAGCAGTGGGAAACATTTCAATCTATGAGTATTGATACATGGACAATGTCGTGCTATATTGCCCAATCTGATACTACAGTAATTGTGTGTCTGTTACTATTACCACTATCACTGGTATCTTATCAGTCAGTTAACACTCACTGTGGTTAAGATACCCCACCAATTAGACATGTTTCATTTACTGCAGGTTTGGCTATGCTTTCTCAATGACACTTCTTTGTCTACAAGACCAGTCACTCCATTCTTTTTTGGCTAACCCAGTCACAACACGGAATAGCGTTCCTTTCCGACGTCCAGTCTTTCTACCGCGAAAGAGCCTCCATCGAGAAAGAGTACTCCCAAAAGCTCTCTTCTCTGTCGTCCAAGTTCTTCGAGAAGAAGGCTAAAGTGTCTTCTGTTCTGTCTGTTGGAGAACACCCCGAAGTGACTCCCGGATCGCTCGAATCCGCCTCTCTGGTCACGTGGGGCGAGATTCTGACCCAGACCGAGACCTTAGCCAAGGAGAAAAACCGACTTGCGTCGGAACTGAACCTCCAGATCGCAGACCAGGTCCATGCCTTGTCTCTCAAGAGCGAAAACGTGCGCAAGAACCTGCAGACTTTTTCCGAGAAGCTCATTGAGGACCGGGACGGCTACTATTCGCTGCTCAAAAAGACGAAAAACGGCTACTACGACGCCTGCCAGTCTGTCGAGAACCAGCGAATGAAGGGCCAAAAGGGCGGAGCTCTGGGAGGACTCATTGGCCAGTCCAAGGAGAAACTCGAGCGCAAACTGGAGTCGAAAAACGCCGACATGAACGACGCCAAGAACATGTACCTCGTCAAAATCAACGTGGCCAACCGGCTCAAGGACAAGTACTACCACCAGGACGTGCCTGAGCTGCTGGACCGGTACCAGGAGCTCAACGAGCTGCGAGTCAAGCTGCTGAACGGGCTTTTGAGTAAAGCTGCGTCGCTGGAAATCGCATGCAACGACAGATGCACCGAGCATATGAACGCGACGATCGAGATGGTGGCCCAGAACAACCCTGTGCTTGACTCGGCAATGTTCACCAAACACAACATTGCGCCTAACGGTTGGGAGGAGCCTGTGGACTTTGTGTACGAGCCCTGTCCTATTTGGCACGATGACGAGAACATGGTGCTGGACGACGTGTCTCTAAGGTATCTGCATACCGTTTTGGGCGACTCGCAGCGGCTCAGCAGACAGTTTGAAGACACGATTGCGTCCAAGGAGGCCGGATTTCAGGACCTGGAGAAGCGCAAGGCGACAAAACTGGCTGAGGCGGACTCGAATTCGGCGTCAAACAACCACTTTGAGCTGCTGAGTCAGTCCATCAACGCGCTGCGAAGTCTCACGGTCGACGACACGAAGCGGACGATTGCCGAGGTCGAAACGGAGACCATCAAGCACAACACGGGTGAAAAGGACATTGAGTCGTACCAGCCCGTGGTGATCAAGAAGCGGCACAACTTTTTGTTTGGCAAAAAGAAGATTGACCGGAACATTCCGGAACCGGTGAAGAGGAGCAACACGACGTCTTCCGGTTTTGGAGGAACGGGAAAACTCATTCTGGATACCCTGACGTACCGAGAGGGAGACCCGATTCCGTGGAACAAGGAAACGTCGGCATTGGTGCTGTACAGATACGAGCCGCAGGGCAGTGACGAGGTGTTCATTTCCGAGAACGAGCATGTGGTTGTGCTTGAGACGGACGACGGATCGGGCTGGATTCGCGTGCGAAAAAGCGACGGTACAGATGGACTTGTGCCTGCTTCCTACGTGGATATGAACCCTCCCAAGAGTGCCACTACTCCCTCGTCTGGAGGAGGAGGCGGAAGTCTCAAGTCTGCATTTTCCATCAAACGAAAAGGTCCGCCTGTTGCACCCAAACAGGGAGCCAAGAAGGTCGACTACGTCACGGCGCTGTACGACTACAACGCTCAAGATGAGACTGAGCTGACAATCAAGGCAGGTGATCAGATTGTCGTGGTCGAGCCTGACAGAGACGGATGGACCGAGGGAGAGCTAAACGGACAGAGAGGCGCGTTCCCCACGAGTTACGTTGAGTAGGGGAGGTGATGAACGTGTGGAGAAGAGGTCGACATGTCTGATGAATACATTTTTATTGAACGAGTGAGGGGACTTGGCGGTGTAAATACAAGACATCACCTATTAAAACACCGTACTAATATGAGCTGTACTCGTACTACACACCAATAATAGAAGTAGAGTGATCCACAATGAGATCTCCTTGATGATGGTAATTAGTGTATCACAAGACACCCATCATCAGTGCCAAAGTAAGACGTGTAGCAAGCTCACCAATACCTGTAATAGAAGTAGTAGAAGTGCTGTAGTGTGGTCTAGCACTTTGAAAGAGGCTCTTGATGATGGTTGGTAATTAGTGTATCATCAGTCACATCCACCCTCAATGCTAAACTGGAACACTGTAACTATGAGTCTATTAGAACTTCCCCATCTTGGTGTCCATCAGACAATTGGAAAAGATAGTAATTGTAGACATGTTTGACAGTCGTAGATCGAGGAAGCTGAAAAGACACCATATATCCAGCTTTCCTACATCTACTGTATCTTAAGAGGATACAAGTAAGGTGGTAAGGTGGCCTAATGCTCTTTCTCTTGTTTGGCCTAACCATGAGCTCTATAGATCATTGAAGATAGGCAGTCTTGGACGTTGTATTAGAACAAGATATTGATGATTAGAAGTCCCAATGATGACAACAGCTGATCAGGTTCCCCTCAAAAGTCGCAGTCCTCATAGATCAACACTGGTGATATGCACTCCTTGCATTATCGATGCTAAAAGATCATAGCTGTGTTCCATGGAACTCTATACCTGAGATGGAGACAAAGACTGATACAGTAATATTTTCCAGCTACTTTCGATGTTGTCAATGGCTTATCCATGACTCTACTGCTAGCTTCAACACTTCTTGGGTGAAGTACTTAGGGCTTGTGAGGACTCCAAAATCGGAACACAGTATACCTACTCCCTGAGACTTGGTGACGTTTTCAGGCTTCTATCTAATTGGATTTACGTCCGTGACATCACCAAACACTGCCATTTGCCTCCTGTATTCCCTGAGCTACCAGTTCTGGTTGCTTGTCTAGGTGGTCAAGTGAACATGATGTGAAACCAGAACAAGAACATGATAAGTCACATGGGAGGTCATATGATTGGTGGGTAGGTGATGGTAGATAAGGTGATGTGGACAATGAAAGGGAATACAATGACACACTCGCTGGTCAGGACGAGGGAACATAGAGTCCCTAAGGTGAACATCAACTCAGTAATGAGTACTTACATAACCTGGTTACGTGTCATCTTTCAAATCAGATCAATACCGTGTCCAAACTAGAACACTGCATCTCTCCACCTATCCCATCTACAGCACCACCAACCCTTCACTACTATTTACACTGCATCCAGTTACTATGTACCAATATATCCGCTATCTCCCCTCCTTCTACTCCCGCTCGACCACCAGCCAGTCGTTGACGGAGGAGCTCACCTTGGCAGGCTCAACCACCTCGTTAGCCTGAATCGCCACATCGTGTCGGCTCTTGAAACCCTTGGTATCAGTCAGCGTCACGTTGGTGAGATCGATCTCTCCAGCAGGAACATTACCCTTGAGCAGCTCGAGCCAGTGCACGTGGCCCTCGTAGACGACATCAAGCGCCTCAGCCTTGTTGAGGAACTTGCCGTCAAAGGCAAAGTTGTTGGCAGGCTTTCCATCGGGCACCTTGTAGTACTTGAACCAGTCGTGGATATCGTTGAGCACGGACTTGGACACGTCATCGATATCGTTGATCTTGGCAGCTCGAGGGTCTCTGACGTCAATGGCAATGATCTTCCAGTCAGTCTCTCCCTCGTCAATAAGCCCCAAAGCTCCAACAACCTTGACGGTCTTGACTTGCCCCATCTTTCCCAGCGCCTGACCAATGTCCACGACATCAATGGGGTCGTTGTCTCCCTCGATTTGTGTCAGAGTGTCCTTGACATGAGGATTCTCCCAGGTCTGAGGAATCGCTCCATAGTTATGACAGTAGCCGTGGTGGGGGTAAAAGTTGCGCACAAACCGCACCCGGTCCTTCTTGACGTCCTGCGTGATGGGATTGAGCTCAGCGGACTTGTTGATCTCCATCTTGGCGTTGCTCCATCGAGGCACCTCCACCACCATGTTCACCAGGTCGCTTTTGGGCTTCTCAAACCGGATTTTGCCGCTGTCGGGGTACACGGGGATGTCGTGGAAGGCGGAAATGGGCTCACCGGCCTCGTTTTCAATGTACAGCTTGAAATCCTTGGTGTAGAGTTGTCCGTTGGTTCTGGTTTTGTACGACATGGCCCGGGTGACTTGGAAGGACGAAAAAAAGCCCGTGGAGGAGGTCTGGGCGGTGAAAAAGCCGGAGCCGGGGCTCACAGGCCGGGCAGACACACGGACACCTCGCAGAGGACGAATGACCGTTCGCAGCATGTTTGGAGAGTGTGGAAGAAGTGGCAAAAGTGGTGATAGTTATGCAAAGTTAAGTTTGATGGAGGATGGGGGGAGGAGATTGGGGGGAAGATTTGGGGTGTTTTTGGGGGGCAAGGGTGAAATAAAAAGTGACAGATCTATTAATTGAGGCATGTAGAGTATGGCTACGTTTTCCACTTAGCTACAGCTCTTTTCTACGTCATTCTGAACGATTCCTATTCTATGTCTGATACGATAAAGTTATCAGCCGATCGGGGATACTTCGGTGGAAACGGGGTATTTGGGGAGTCAATAAAAAGGCTGTGGGAGGGTATAGGGGTTTAAACGAGCAGTGCTTGATGCTCATAGATCATGGTAGAATCATTACAAGTGCTTTCCCAGTACTTTCCCTGCCCTATTAGCTTACTAATGACCCTATCCATTCAGTCACCTACTTACCTTCCACCAACTAACTTACTTGAGTTACTAGTTGAGTGACCCCCACTTTTAGCCAGTTACCCAGTTACCCAGTTACCCACCCCCACACCTCAAACACCTCACTTCCCAATCTTTTCCTCGTATTGCGTATCTCCTGGCAAAAGCAAATGGTGCATTTTCTTGTGTCAAATAATATCAGACATCCGGGAACCGGCTAAAACAACCGTGCATGACGTCAGTACGGCGTAATTACGGTGATTATCGAAAAAACGGAATAGGGGAAAAATGCCGGAAAAGAGAAAAAACGAGAAAAAAACGGGAAAAATAATTTGAACGAAAAATACGGGCGTATTCAGCGTATCTACAGTACAATTATAGACATATTCAATACAATACCGTACAACTAACCCGTACACCTTCGCACAATCCTCATACTCGTGTCTTTGATAAATATTAAATAAATAAAAGTAATTGTACACCACTTTGGTTTTCACTCCGGCTTCTGCGCATAACAGGCCATGAACTTGTATGCCGTATTAATCTTAGCGCCACTGCCTCTGTCGGCCATGAGCCGGCAGTAGTCCTTGCGCTCCTCGTTGTTGAGGTTGCCAAAGTGGATCATGAGCGTGGTGGAGAAGAACATGGTCAGCAGATCGGTCAGATCGCCTACTCGTCCTCCCCACGCTCGAGGAAGAGCAGTGTAAGCTCTGTGGATATTGTGGAAACCTGCGGCGTTCAAATGAGAAGCTACATGCTGAGACGGCTCAATGTGCATTCGTCGAGCACGCAGAGCGTTGGTCAGACGCGACCAGTACTTTTCCTCGAGCGGATTAGGGTTGATCTGGGCAAAGTCGCAGATGAGCGTCTCAATGTATCCTCCGGGTTTGAGCACCCGTTTGAGCTCTTTGAAAAGAGGCACCCACTGGTCGCTCTGGATCAGGTACCACAGACATTTGGCAGAAATAATGTCAAAGTAGTTGTCCGAAAACGGCAATTTATCCAGCGACTTTCCCGTCACCTGAATGTAATTGGCCGGTCCTCCTCCTCCACGAGACTGAGGCACTGTCCCCAGCTGCCATTCGTAGCCGTAGACCATGGCGTCCGGGAAGTCGAACGCCAGCTGCCACGACCACTGTTCCTTGGTGATACCTTGAAACTCGAGCACGTTTTTTGTGTCCGACGAGTTTTTCAGGGCCAGGGATCCCGGAGAGAACAGGAGAGCTCCGTGTAAGATAAATCTCAACGCCATCATGCCCCAAAGTTCGGCGATGTCCGATTGGTACCCCTCAAAGGCCGACTGCTGGTACTGGATCCACGCTTCTCGGCGTGTGGCTGCGTAGATGAGCGAGTCGGACTCCTTGGAGTTGTTGAGGAACTCGGTGAAGTAGTTGTAGTAGAGGTTTTCTGTTGATTTTTTCGTCACCGGTTTGTACGACTTGCGTTTGTTGTGGGCCGCGGATGTCGTTGTGATTGGCGTCGGTAGGGCCACGTTTTGGGCGTTTTGGACGGGCTTTTGCGAGTGTCCAGAGTGTGAGGATCGTTCAGAGTGGACTGATCGGTTGGAGTTTCCGCTTCGGGCAGTCGCCACAGAAGTGTTGGACGTCTGACGCGACAGGGAGAGTTTTGAGGACGAATCCGACACCGTGGTCAGTCCGTCCCACATCATGTGTCCTCCCTCTGTGCGTCTGTGTGGTCCTTTGACGAAATAGGGAGCGTTTCCTGCCGAGCTGGGAGGCAAGGGGGGGCCATTGTTAGCCGTAGAACTGCCTGAAAGCACTGCTCCTGCGGAGGATGGCGGTTGCGATTGTGGAGTGATGTCGAGATTTGCTGGTGTAGCTGACATGGTGTTTGTGGGGTGGGAAATTTGTTGGTTTGTTTTTTGACTGCTAAAGGAGGAATTCCTCTGTGACGGTTTTGTCCTTATGCTGGCAGACGAGGACGAAGACACTCTCGATTTAGCACCTTTAATCACCGACTTGAAAGAAGAAGACTTGTGGACGGTGGACTGTGGACTGGGAGCTCCGTTTAGCGCATGCCCGTTTAGCCCGTTTAGGGCGTTGTGATGGCTCTGCAGAGTGGACACGCTCGAGTTTCCCATCTTGTTGGTCGGAATGAAGGCTATAAAGGCATTGTCGTCGTCGTCGGACGAGAGATCGGGCGACAGCGGCGAGCCAGAAACAAGATGGAGCTTGGATCGGGGGGTGGAGGGAGTCGTAGAAGCGTTTGCAGAGGTGTCTGGACAGGCATTTGTACTGCCTACCGACCCTTCGCTTTTGTCTTCGTCTGCCAAACTTTGCTCCCTGCAACCTTGTCTGTTGCGGGGTTGTGGTGCAGGGGGGTTTGACATGGCGGAAGAGACGGGGTTTTGGGGGGCGATTTTGTGCTCAAAGTCGTGGAGCGATACTGAGCCCGTGGTGCGGATGCCGAGGGACGAGAAGGACGATGTGCGTTTGGACTCGAGGGAGCTGAGGGAGGTCGAGGAGCGGTTGGTGGCCGACGTTCCGCTCGTCACGGTATTGCTGCTGCTACTGCTTGGGTTTCGTGCAGGAGCCGTCAGGGTAGAGTTTGAGATACGACAGGAGGTAGGTGGTGGTGTGGAAGAAGTAGAAGTGGACGGGGTTGTTTTTGTGGTACTCGTACCTGGTTGGTCACTACCATCCCTCCTCTTTATAGACGCCTTTCGCAGCACGTCCAGGTCCTGTTTTTTAGTGACAAACGTGAATAGGTCCGTCGAATTACGGTTCATGGCTATGTTAGCAGGCAAAGAAAAGTGAAAATAACAAGAGAGGGGATGCACAAAGTGAGGTGAGAAGGAAATGAGGTCATAAAAGGGAGAGGTTGGGGACTGAGGTGAAAGAGGCACATTTTTGGAGACACAAATCGACTGAATTCCAGTCTTGAATCTGTCTTGTCACTCCTTCACCTCCGGCATTGCTTTTTCCACCTTTTTTTTCGCCTCCCTTTCGTAAAATCCAGATTATGTCTCAGCTCATTTGGCTAAGACGAAAAGCGAGGTCAAAGGCAAGACATTGGACGGCAAGACATTAGACGGAGACAAGATAGAGAACATAGAGAATATAGGTGAACATAGGCGAACATTAGGCTCTGAAGGAGCGGGTAATAAAAAGTGGTGAAATGAGAGCATTGAAAGAAGTGCAATAAAAGCCGTAAAATCGGGACATCTTCAGGTGTAGCACTTGTAGTTCGTTTTGTGTCGCTCCTGTGAATTTGCTGAGTAATCGTTGTACTTGGTGAAGCTGTTTCTCTCAAAACTGCTCCCATAACTGCTCCTTCATCTGTCACTTGAACACCGCCGTCATTGTGTCACTGTCATCCCTCAATCACTCCCCACACCCTCGTATCTCGTTTTCGTCTGTCATCTTAGTCTGACGTCCTTAGCTGTCAGTGCCTTGCCTTCAGTACTTGTAGTGCCTTCTCTTGCCTCCCATACTGTAGCACCTCACAGCTCCACCGTTTGTACTCACTGTTGTTGTCGTCGCAGGCCGTGAAGAATCAATACGGAGGAAACACAGTTGCACACGTCACGTCCAATACCACCCTCCATGATCAACACCTCTTGATCGACACGACTAGCCCCTACGTGATAGACCAGAGTTTACGCGAGGTGGATGGAGGAATTGGGGGAAACGAGTAGTCAGGAGCTGTAGTCCTGCGCCCGATTCACCCCCCTATACCGTCCGATTTCCTTCTACTCGATTTCCTCTCATTTTATTTCCCTCCGTTTCTCTCATCTATCATGCTTGTATTGTACCCCAACTTTCACGCACGACTAAATCTGGCCCAACAACACCACAACATATGTGCATGGGGAGGGGGGAAAAAAAACTGTCCAAAGACATTTATCGCTTAATAAAGCGTGTATCAGGTGATTTGCCAATTTTTCTCATTTTCCCCCTTATTCTTCTACCTCAAAACCCACCTCAACTCTTGAGATCTCGTAAGGCACTAAATTTTGACCCTGGCTTTTTTTTCAGGCAAGATTCACATGCTTTTACGGTTTCTGCTGCACAGGTTGCACCCAACTCAAACGTCTAATCAGACTTCTCAATCAATAAAGCAGGGTATTGAGACGTCAGATTGAGCTTGCCTTCAAGGTGATACGAGATAGGTCTGTTTGGGAGGTATATCTGTATAAATTTCCCGCTTACTAATCACCACCGATAACCGATTTGCCACCAAAGATGTCCTCACAGCTCACATGTGCATGGAAGCAACCCCATGTGGAACCGTTTTTCGCTTGGATTGTTTTACGAGACAATGTGCACGTGACGGGATTTGGGTGGTTTTTGACAAAATGAATTTAATCGGAATAAATTTGAGGAAATTGCGGGTTTTTGAGCCGAATTTTCTGTATTTTCTGTGCTTTTCGGAACCAGTTTCAACCACTCACTTATGAAATACGGAAGAATTGTCCTGGACTGCGTATGGACATGTGTGTGAGTTTAAATGGGGAATGGAAATATTAGGAAAAATGGAGGGAATTCAAGGAAATTTGAGAAAAAATCACAGAATGAGTAGAAAAATCCAGAGAACTGATCCAAGTGCTTTTGATTGCTTTTTATCTACTAACAGGGTACATTTCAGAGTCTCATATTTTCTTCGGAAACCGACGGCAAGGTTTTCCCGAGACTCTAATATTTGTTCGTCTGGCGAGGATAATTGGCTTGACTGCAGGGGTAAGGAGTGATTAGATCTCCTTGAAATGGGAGATAAGTGGTGGAGATGGTGAATACGGTACGACGATGAAAACGAGTGCTTCTGATTCAGAGTAGTTGAGTGCTTTTGTATGATCTGAATGTCTCAGTATTGCAGTTGAAATACATAAGGTATTCAGTCAACAAAATGTGTTAGTAATAGTTGACCGTGGGGAATAATTTGGTTGAAGTTTAAAGAGGTCAATTGTCTGCACTAAAGATTTGCCAGACACAGCTAACCTCAAACTTATCAGCTCTGGTTAACCTGACTAACCCTGTAGTATCTATTTTTTCGGAAAAAGAAATATACGCACGTTTGAGATCCTACAGTGGGTACATACATATTTTTCGACGGTAATTACAATGTCTCGGAAGACTCAAATAAGGTTTCACACTACAAGTACAACTCACAACAAGTCGATATCATAACCTCAGTCAGAGACCCTTGACCGGCCTGCACTTCCCAATTGGGCTCGCTTCCTGCGGGAGCTCCTTGTTAGGGCAAAATCGCCCCATTTCCGCCCGCAGCAACAATGGTGCACGCCACCCCACAAGGTTCGCCAGCGTCATGCATCTCTTTGTACCTTGTCTCCACTTACGGAGTGTGAGGTGGTAAGTGGACGTCAAGTCAACTGAGATGATGAAGATGATAGGGTGAAGATAGTGAAGATGTGAAGGTATTAAGGTGAAGAAATAAGGGGAAGATATTAGGTGAAGATATAAGCTAAAGAGATGGGTGAATAGGAGGTGGTTTAGAGATACTTCATACTCATAAAGACAACAGTCATTACCATCCCTGCCTTTCGGTTTAATTAAATGCCAGGAAATGTTGAGGAGGGTGCAGCGGCCTTTGATGTCCCCCACGTCAAAATAGCCGATTCGGCTGTCCACAAGTGGCAAATTATGGTAATACGAAAACGAAGGTGGGTCTTCAGATTACGGATCCCAAACATGATCCACTCTTACAAGGCACTCGTATTGTGTCCTCAAGCTCAAGTGAGACATAGCTACTGTACTGCTACTAATTACATCAACTGACTGAGATGCACCAATCAAATCGCTCCTCTTGTGCTTCAACGGCCATTGTTCGGTCAGCTGTCGTGTGTGCAGTGTGCGTCTTGGCGGAGAGAGGAATTGGAGGTACCATACAAAGAGCTGTATCATTGCCATTTCAATGGCTTCTAAATACTGTACGAGTACAAACACCAGCCTCTCAAGTGTCACACCCATACACCTCAATCCTTGACAGCTTCATGCACCGTTCCATGCATAGATGGCTGAGTCCGAATATTTTGTTTTTTCTGCCATTTTCAAAATAATCCAAATTAAGCGTTTGAAATTTCCCCAAGCTTCAGCCCATTGTATGCACCCCCAGAGTACTGTACTCGTACTGTAATATTACCGTCTTTCTAGGAATCGCCTTTTTAGCAACCGTCGGTTTTTTTACTTTTCTTCGGCTCCTGCTCGCTCCTCTTAACTCCGCTGCTATTTATTATCCTCCTGCACCTTACCCTAACTAAACCGTATCCACAAGGTCGAAATTGGGTTGTGAGCTATTTAGTGAAGTACAGTAGACTAGACAAGTACAATACTTGGGTGAAGAAAAAGGGACACCATAGAAGCGTTTAATACCGTAGTATAGAAGATATCTCCGTCTACTCTACTCATTAGTCAGCCACCTGTTTCTTCCATTGCCCCCAACATGGTCTGCACCGACATGCTGCATTGGAACTATATTCCCGTACGAAGTACTCCAACATGACAAGATTTCGTGAACCATCTTGATCTTACAGAGAAGGGAAGAGAAAAGAACTGGTACACAGACACAGACAGGAGACACAAACAGGAGGCAAACAGACGATACGGACGACATACAACAGCACTAGTTGGAAACACAAACACAGAAAGACACAACTCACAACTTCAACACATCTACACCAACAACACATCTTCGACACTTCGTTTCACAGATGTCACCACCACCTTCTCCACCACCACCACCCCCCAAGCCAAAGAAACCCGACGCGGTGCGCAAAACACGGTCGAAAACGGGCTGTTTGACGTGCCGAAGACGCAGAGTCAAGTGCGACGAAGCCAGACCAACGTGTATGAACTGTATCAAGGCCGGCCGAAAATGCGACTACAACATGCGGCTGTCCTTCCGCTCGGGGCTGTCGTCCAAGCTGATGCAGCAGATTGGCAAGACGGAAGTAGGCGAGCAGGTGATGGACTTTTCGGACACCGATACCCTGCGTTTTGCACACTCCGAGGGAGGAGTGCCTACAACTTCACAACAGCCGCCGTTGTACGTGAATTTCCCCGTCAAGGAGGAATCTCGAGACGCCGGGTTCGAGCCCCAGCTCGACAGATTCAAGGTGGTCAAAAAGGAGGACCTGGAGCACGAGTGGAGGGTAGGGGAGGTGAACGAAGTTCACGGTAGTGTTACTGAACTTGACAGTGAGGAGTTGGGTATTCAGGAAGACGTGAATTTCCAAGACCCGAGTTTTGAAGACCCAAATTTCCAATCTGAGACCATACTTGAACCTGTGACTCAGCCAGAACCATTGCTTGAACCAACACAATTTCCCCCCGTATATGTTGAAGACTACAGTCAACCCAAGACTGTGGACGTACCTCCTTTGCAAAGAGACATTTCGCACTACGTCCCTTCGGCTACGGAATCGCCGCTTTCCAACCCGATAGCCGTGTTTCTGCTCAGAGAATACGTGTACAAACACGGCCAAGGAATCTCCTGCTACGACAGATACAACGTTTCTCCAGCCTCCATCTTTGACAATGTGAACCACCATAGTCTTAGAGGAATGAGCAACTTTTGGACGTTTGACGTACCGCTAGCAGCTCTCACGTGCGATTTCCTTCTCCACGCGATTCTCGCCTGGTCAGCTCTCAACCACTCCATGTTCTCACCTGACGAAGACTCGCAGTACAAACTCCTCGGCATGGAACACTACCACACGTCCATCCAGCTGCTGTCGTCGGAACTGCGTATGGGCACGTACAAACACAACCCCATGCCTGCTGCTGCCACGTGTCTGATTCTGGCGTTTTTTGAAACGTACTGTGGCGATCTCGGAAACTGGTTCAGACACATGACAGGTGCCCACGAGATTATCAGGGAAACGTCTCTGTCGCAGATTTCGAATATCGGACTGTCTGACTCGGTATTTGGACTTCAACAACTGGAGTTACTCTACTCTTATCTCAGAATGGACATTATGCATTCGATTGTTGGAGGAACGGGAACTTTTGCTCCCTGGCAGTTTTGGGCGTCTGTGCCCTCTCGGGTAGCTGCCAACCCGGCTGTTTACGCCAACGACGAGATTCTGAAACTTTTCTCAAGAATCTGCGCGTACATTGAGGAGGAAAATGTGAGGAAGAGAGGTGGATCAACTGAGAACGCAAACCTGCGTTTCAACGAAAGTCTGGGGAAATGGAAGGAACTCAAGGAGATAGTTTCTCAGCTGCGAACGACCTTCTCTGGTCTCCTAACTCCCCAGCCACTTAGAGGACCTCCTTCTCTGTCTCCCTTTGGACCCAAGACAAACAGAGCCAGTACCCACCATGATCTCGTGGCTGCCTTTTTGGGCACTGCTGAGATCCTTCTGCATCGTATCGACCCCAATGTGCCTGTGATGGGCTTTGCAGCGATTCCGTTCACTGCCAAAGTCTGCGTGGAACCCATGCTGGAGGTGATCAGGAGTCTGCCAGTGTCGCCCAAGTCGTTTATGGTGTCTGACATTTACACGACTGACCAGACAGGCGTGAGTCTGAGCCACGGCGAAAAGCTGCAGATTCTGTGTTCGTTCACGGTGCCTTTCTTTCTAGCTGCTGTTCAGGTGATGGAACCGCCTCAGCAGGAGTTTGTGGCAGGCTGGTACGAGGAAATGTACCAGAGCACGGGTTTCAAGACGGCGCTGATCATCAAAAACTCGCTGTTGAGAGGCTGGTCAGACGCTAGAAAACGCATGGCAGCTAGTTCAGCCTCGGCTTCTCCAGCTTCGGTATCCGAGTCGCCTGAAAGCGTGGTTTCGCCGGAATCGTCCACGTCTTCGGTTACCGACGGAAAACCGAGAATCCGAATGGACAACGGAACGCTGGTCGGTTATGACGGCAAACCCGTGGACTCTGTGAACGACCCTGCTAACAGAGTGAGGTTTGCGCATGGAGTGCTGGGAGATACAACGGAGATGATGCAGAAGCTGAAACTGAGCGAAAGTGAAAGTGACGGCCAGAGTCCTGCCAGTGACCAGGCTCTGATTTAAGGGGGGGATTTGTATATAACACTGGAATATAGACTAACAGTATAGTAATTTATTGAACAAGGAATAGTAGGTGAGGCGACTGTGTTTGGTACATCTAACAGAGAATTAGAAGGATGTCAGGAAAGAACATTTAAGAGCACAAAGAGATACTCAAGTACAACATCTCAAGGTATTAGGAGGGCTATATCTTGGTCAATAACTTGAGATGACCAAATATGATCCCAACAGGTAGCATGAACAATTCATCCAATGATCTTATGACAAGAGACGCTCATTGACGTGTTGGTTTTACTTTGGTAAGATATTATGGGATTTCAGGAGCTCCAGTGATGAACTGAGAATACTGGATCTGAAGCCAGAATTAGATCAATCGATACTTATGAGCGGTAGCTGTAGGTAGGGACGTGGAGAAGGGGTATCAGGGGGAAGTCTTGAAATCAAGTTTCCCAACTAGGTAGACAAGCAGACTTGAAGTGATAGTGTGACCTGAAGTCTTCAATAGATTTGTACAATCACTTGATAGCCGAGAGTGGTAATTAACCGCTTCCATCTACACAAGCCGTTACAATTCAGATATGCACTGTGATACGAGAGTACGGTACTCCTGGCAGGGTACTGGGACATATCAGAAAGTATTCTATCAAGAAATCTTCAAGACCAGATTATGCTCACTAATTCACCTCGATGATTACTGTATGTCGATAGTACACCTGAACGAGAAGAATAACATACACCTTGAAACCCGAGCTTCTCTGAAAGGACAGCTAAAGTACTACAAGAAGCTCAACTGAAGTGTTGAAAGAGTCATCACTCATTCATTTGAATGCCTGAGTGTTCTGCCCTACACCAACAGTAGACAAGCTTGTATCACCAG
This sequence comes from Yarrowia keelungensis, assembly GCA_001600195.1. NCBI lineage: Eukaryota > Fungi > Ascomycota > Dipodascomycetes > Dipodascales > Yarrowia > Yarrowia keelungensis. The sequence goes on along the minus strand of BCJD01000003.1, from coordinate 1,267,331 downwards.
TAATTAGCGTGTTAGTAGAGTAGCTGCTATACTTTGATTTACTTACAAAACTTCTGCACACTTAGAATTATAGTTGTTGAGAGTTTGGGTGTTAGTAAAATGGTTGGGAGGTAGTTAGGAGAATAAGTAATATCAAGAATGTCAACAACTCCGTCGGTTTTGATGTTTGAGAGCTGAAAGTTTGACAGTATGCTGAGGATAAACCCTTTTCGCTTCCGTCAAAATTTCAGCCCAGTCAGAGCATTATTAGCTACTTTTTGGAGGGGCTAAAAGTGCACCCCCAGCCGTGCGGCTCTGAAATTAGTAAGCTGGACAGGGTATGTGTATTAGTAATCATATAGGGTAAGGGTCAAATACACCTACAAGGTCTGGACTAGTACTGAAAAAACTGGAGTCGAAAGCTCTACTTGTATGGATAGATATTTATACCTAACGGATGTTCCTATTTGTTCAAAAAGAAAGCTCTCAGAAACTTTTACGAGAAACCTCAACTTCCCAACCCTGACTAACCCTGACTAACCCAGCCAAGGACTAACCCAGCCAAGGTAGGAGACGGAACATGGTAAAAAGAAGACACAAACGGAATAAAAACAATACGATCCGCTGCGCGAATTGTCAATTGCAGCACCCAGGATTCTCGTATGGTCTCCCACTACAATACTAACTGGGCTCTCTGGTGCTTGACTAGAAGGGGGGTCGAAGATGTCACGTGACTGCGACCCCGACACTGAGTCCGATGTGTAGGGTGTATATTGTTAGAGGCCCTTAAGTAGCTTAAATGTATGCCCTTAGAATTAAAAAAAAAAAAAATGGGGCTATTAATCACGTGATCTTTTTGTTACTAGTCTATACAGAAGTTGGTGTTGTGTTGGTTTACATTTGATTATTATGTGAATTATGCTTATTATTTGGAAAAAAGAGGAAAAGGAAAATAAAAGGGAAAGAAACGATAAAACGTAGAGTCTTTGATAAATAGGTCACGTGACTGCATAGTAAAAGAATGTGTTTGGTTGTTAGTACCTTGTGATTTCTTGTTTTTCATTCACATGTTTTACCAGTCAATTTGATGGGTCTGTTCAAACAATGACAAGTGTGTAAATGTGTGTGTTTCATATGAGTTTCATGTGGACAATTTGTGACTTGTGTGGACTATTTGTTTGTTTCGTGTGGGTAATTGAAAGCCATTTTCTTGTTTCGTGTGGATTTTTCATCTATCTTGACACACCCTCAACCTCATTGTGCCTCACGAAATAATAAGACGAGTAGAACTGTACTCGTACGAACTGTACTCGTACAATTGTGCACAGATGCCATGAGGCAATATAAGAAGCGGTATATATGCATTTGAGTAGTCGCTGTAGTTCTTCAAACGCCATGGATAAAATGTTTGAGCTGGCGCCGAAACCGCAGAAAAAATGCCACATCTGCCATCTCCACTACTCGCTCGCCAGCTACGACAAACACGTGAAAAAGTGCGAGGAAATGTACAACATCCGGTGGAAAGATAAGGAGAAGCAAAGTGGAATAGATGAAGTTAAGTTGAAGAACTAAGAGGTTAGAAAAAAAGGCTTGAAAGGGAGGCTAGGAGCTATAGAAATCACTACTTCTTGACATCTGGGCTGACTAATACTCTATACATATTTATAATCAATATATTCGTGTGACTATAATAGTTGTCAGCCCCAATATGGCCTGATGGTCATCTTACTGCACATGCTGTAGAGACTGTAAGATGGTGACCCTGCGTCATGTGCAGAAGGGTGTATAAATAGAACCGAATGTTGGGGTTGTGATGTGAGGGTCACTGACTAGAAGAATAGGCAGTAATTGTGTTGTAATCTAGGATATTTTGGTCGCTAGTATGGGATCACTTGGTTTGGTATTATGAGAGACCTTAAGTAAGGAGTCTAGGAAAGAGATGACAATATTTGTCTATTGAGCTTGAATATGGTCGAATAGACAGTCAATTGTCTAGTCCTAGCTACTATTGATCTACCTCAGAGGTCACACCGTATGTCCACCATTGATGTCATACTATGAACTACCAGTACTTTGGTTCTATGACTAAGACACCCTGATAGAGCTTCTAGATGAATGACATCACGCATACAAGAAGCATTCACTTTAGAAGGCTTTCAAGTAAGAAGTAAAATATATCGCTAAAGTGATAGTGCTCTTACTGCTAGCTAGACGACAGAGATATCAACTCAAAGCCACTGCATTGGGTATGAGCTTTCCCTCTCGGTATAGCATCAAGTTTTCTATACTCTACTTAAAGATCATCAGATAAGGCCACCTTGTATCCAATGTGTCACTTCAAATTCCACAGTTGATTGAACAGCTACATGCTCTGTGACTACCGCACCCCCCTGTAGATCATAACCTCCAAGAGTCTAGACACCTTCTTTGGACGTTCTCAAACAATTACAATTACGCCCAGGTTATCCCCCAATTGTCATCCAATGACCACTTCTCTAGTTAGTCACATCCTAAGACCTAATATGGAGTCATGTTAGCAGATATGAGAATTGTCTATAGAAACAGGTGTAGACATGCTACAGAAATGAGAAGTACACCATTGAAATCCTCTCGTTCTTCTCATTCCCCCAGTACCACTTTCGTCATTATAGCGTGTCTACATCATCTCAGTGACTAATACTCTTACCCAGACCAGATCTCTACAACAAGAGCTCTCAAAACACTTGAAGTCTTTACGAACTCACCTCAACCTCCCAGATGACTCAATTTCACTCACAGCATCAAAAAATCATCTCTCCACAAGTACATACTGGTCACACGACCTTTCTCACTTCTCATTTCCAACAAGTCACCCTTAACAAAGTCCCAACTACAATTACTCACAACTACTCATTAACTCCACCTCCAACACTGCCACACCTCACCCACTCACAATTGCACATGCTCACCCACCTCATCTTTCCTCCACCCCAACCCATTTACATTCCGATCTACAGTTTCTAAATCACACCCAAATCTTGTTACAAGTACCCCGGGGTTTCCGTCAACCTCGGCATTTCAAAATTGACTTTGGAGATGCACACTAACATATGATTTTAACTCGCTGATAACGTAATCGCGATGAGCCGCCTTACTTCACGATAACGGCCTACCCAGTTACTCTCTGTCATTCTTCATACATTCATAATTATTTTAATTAACTCCTCCCACGGCGTTTCCTAGGAACGGCTTATAACGAAAGTTGAGTCCATCTTCCAGAGTTCCAGAGTGCCCACTTAAGCCGCAGCGGGGACAGGCAGAATCTCCTGCTGGATGGTGATGATCTCGGGGTGCTCGGCGGCCATTTCAATGTCCTTCTGGTACGTGATGAGCTTGTCTCGCATCTCCTTGATGGTTCGGGGAGGAGAGTCCGAGTGGTAGACGGAGGTTCCGGCGACAATGACGTTGGCGCCAGCAGCTCCGGCATCGTCGACAGTCTGGGGGCCGAGACCGCCGTCGACCTCAATGTTGAGGTTGGGGTACCGCTCCCGCAGAGCAGCGACCTTGGGCATCATGTCCTGCTGGAACTTCTGGCCGCCAAAGCCGGGCTCCACGGTCATGACCAGCACCAGATCGAGCTGGTCCACCAGGGGGTAGACCACCTCGACGGAGGTGGCGGGCTTGATGGCAATGCCGGCCTTCATGCCCTTGGCCTTGATGGCCTTGATGACCTCCTCGTGGTCGTAGCACGCCTCGTAGTGGAACGTGTACTGGTCGGCGCCGGCGTCGGCCATGGGCTCGACCCATCGCAGGGGGTCGGTCACCATCATGTGGCAGTCGAAGAAGGCCTCGCCCTTGAGCAGCTCGGCCCGCAGACACTTGACCACCGTGGGGCCAAACGAAATGTTGGGCACAAAGTGGCCGTCCATGATATCCACGTGAAGCCAGTCGGCGCCGTAGTCGACCATCATTCGCGATTGTGCGCCGAGCTTGGCAAAGTCTGAGGAGAGGATAGAGGGGGCGATGATTGGCTGGACCATTTTGTGGTTGTGTGTGTGTGAAGTTGTGTGTGTGATGTGTAAGTCGCGACTTGTGGCAAAAACCAAACTGTTGTGTTGAGTTGGGGAAGTTTTTTGTGTTTGTGTATCCGGTTAGCGGCGTTTGACGTTGACGTTACACAGATGCAATTTTTTAGTGTGGTGTGTGGAGGAGGAAGAAGAAGGAGGAAGGAAGAGAAGACACGTTTTTTTTTTTTTTGTAGGCTCTATTTGTGTCTCTGACGATGTCTACTCGGTTGTTCACCTGACCTTGTCTATATAAAGGTGCCTGGACCCCAGCCATGACTAATTTATGTGTCCATGCATGAGGGGTGCGACTATCGGCATCGCAAAAGGGTAAGACAAGCACGCCTGTGAAGTTAGGTTTCCCTATTGGGGCTCTTCCGACATGTGTCGCAACCCTGAGCCTTTCTTTTCGGCGGGAAATATGGGGTAAACGCCCCAGCTGAAAAGCTGAGAAAAAATGGCCGATTTTGAAGCCCATCATGTCACATGCAGGGGGGCCAAGAATGGGAGCAATCGTGTGGCGAATGAGAAGCGCGGAATTCGAAAGACGTTTTTTGTACACTCCAGACAAAGCCCCAAACCTCATACCACCCCAATCTCCTTGCTCTCGATCGCCAGCAACATAATCCATATAAGCACAGCGTTTCGTCCCTTCTTCCTCCCACACGAGGTCTGCAAAGCCGATATCGCGCTTCATGCAGAGGGGCAGGGCAACTGAGACATGGAGAGGGACTCTTTGGAATTAATTTCAGATTATCGTGAGATGATAAGACGGATTCTTCTGGCTTCTATCTATTCGTACTGTATCTACCATCCCTTCACCTATCATTCATAAACATAAAGGTGTAGCTTAAATTGCTCACTGAAAATTAGTGCGAAACCCCCACTGACCCCCACGGAATTGTACTGTAATTACGGATGACAGAAACAGAAACGAGAAGAAACTCGAACAGAAACTCGAAGAACTTGTCTGAAATTCAACACACCCACTGACGTCACGTGGTGAGGTAATATACACGATAACCACCGACGATCATTTTTTTATTCCAAAGATACACCTCTCTTCACGATAAGTATGTTCCAGAACATGATACCTCATCTTTCGATCTATAGCAAGCAAGTTCATGTAAGAAGGAGGACCTACCTACATTCCTACCAAGGTCACATGACCTGTATCATTCCACAAATACGTCCTTCTACCCTATCCCCCTCACCAAAATCATTGCTTTTTGCTTTCATTTTCGTGGGTTTTCGTATCGCTCAGTTATCGCCGTTGCGCGCAATTCTAGACCCCACGTGACCCCTAACCCACAACCCCAATGCAGCTCTCAAACCCTAAACCCATGGCAGAATGCAGCAAGCTGCCCTAAACTTTTGCCTTTTTCGCCCTTTCCGAGCCTAAAATTAAGGTGGGTCACGTGATCTAGGGTTCGTCTAGCAGACCCAACTTTTTCTGAAAAGTCAAAAATCGCTCCCGGTGGCCAAGCTGGTTTAAGGCGCGAGACTGTAATGGTACAATTGTAATCTTGAGATCGGGCGTTCGACTCGCCCCCGGGAGATTTTTTTGCAGAACAAATAAAGGCGAGATTCTTTTTGTGCTCTAATAATTTTGGTTTTGTGTTGCCAGGGTTAGATCGTTGTTTTATTTTGAGACAAGGGGAAAACTAAAGTGTGGCTAATTATTTGGTCTGCGATTTCGATTATTGAAGGGATATGGTGTTGGTGATTGTTTGAGGAAGGTCCAAGGTGTTGCTGTCAACAGTTTGATGGTCTTTAGAAGCAACAGTTGGTGATGTGTTGTGAGAAGTACCTCTTTTCAGGAATGTACAGTAGTGTCCGTTCTCTGTTTTGAAGACTTCTGGAAGTACAGAACGAGAAAGGGTGTTTTATAGTGATATTGTGAGGCTCTGTGTTACTGCAGGAGTATCTGTATTGGTACAGTCTTTGGTAGTTTATGCCATAAAGTAGCCAGGTAGTTTATGCCATAAAGTAGCCAGGTAGTTTATGCCATAAAGTA
>BCJD01000003.1:1171696-1260912 GCA_001600195.1 Yarrowia keelungensis | reverse complement strand
TTTATGCCATAAAGTAGCCAGGTAGTTTATGCCATAAAGTAGCCAGGTAGTTTATGCCATAAAGTAGCCAGGTAGTATGCCTACGGCATACTGGCTAGTTTTCTTCCAATCAATCAATCTATCATCTTGCATTTTGTCTTGTTTGACTATGATGCTTCTGCTCAAATTTCAAGATCATAGACTCTACGACAATAATAACGCCATATTGTTTTCTGAAATCGGTGACTTGATGTGCATTCAGACCCCATCGATAATACTTTCTGGTTGTTTGAGGGGCTATTCTATGTGCTCATGGTGTACCATCTCAGTGAGGAACTTCTAAGCACCTTTCAATACTACTGGTAGGATATTGTCACAGTAGGGTCTTCATAGATCTTCTGCTGTTGATGACTCAGCTCTATTGGTACTGTGATGAGAATGTGGCTATACTATCTTCATAAATACAGCTCACAGTCCCTGGTAAAGTAGACCAGTCTCTCAAAGGGAATGGACTCCAGTGATACTAAGAAAGTTGGGAAGACTGTTGAATGGTGCTGGTCTATTGGTACAAGCAATACAACCAGTCAGACACCTGATACCCTCAATGTTCAATTAGTTAGAATGGGTGCCTCTTAACACAGCTTGCATTGTAGGGTCACTTGTTGGACTGAAGTCTTTAATCTATCTCACTGTTTCACACTTACTTGAGATCCTACTGGGTCTTTCAGTGCCACAAGATAGCTCAGTTTTTGTTTGAACACTCTCTTTACCGGGTCGATATCTGAAGTCCACTGAGATATACTGTTCTTTATCTCAATACAATTGAGAGCTACTCAGAACTTACAAGTGAATTCATCCCATAGAAGTATTTCATGTGGAAGAAAAATAACAGAGATTTTATTCGTGCTGTAGCTCTTTGGTTTCAGACTATTGTATGGGCTACTTGTAGCTCTTGTCTCTATTCACCTTAGTGGACTTGTCTATTACAGCCACAGTCCGTGTTACAGAATGTGCCTCATTTGAACAGTGTAGTTTGCAGTAATATCCACAGAACGTCAGTCTTCAAGGACCTCATTTGTCGTCTTCATTCTTTGTTACATTGCACTAAAACCTCCCATGCTAACGATCTTCAGCCGTCTACTGGTAGCTAATCAACATTAGTCAAGTAGAAGCTAACTAATAAGCTAACTAACAAGTCAACTAACACCAAGCTAATTTAGGTCACCAAACGTGCTGAAAGAAGCGATCAACAGGGAAATCATAAAACTGTACAAAAACTATTTGCATCATTATCCTTACGGTGCTTACTGTATTTCGTACACTCTCACTACCACCCCCACCTACCCCTAAATCTCCCTCAATTAGCCTGTTTCAAATAAACTCACAACACATCACCAGAAGCATGCCATATACAACTCCAGACACCATCACCAAAACCACAGTACAGTGACACAATTGATCACACTAACGACACAAACACGACTAACGATAAAACACACACACTTCTTCCACACACACACAAAGACACCTCTTTCTCACCCCCCTACGATGTCCCTCCGACCAGATGAAGTAGACGTGCGAGTTCTGGAGGAAAACCTGCTCAAAACGAACGCCCTCGTCGACAGCATGGTCGCCAGCTGCCAAAAAATCTCCAACTCGTCGTACAAGGCCGAAATCACGATTGAGCCGATTTCGGGCATGCAACGAAGAATGCAGGTCTACGAAACCAACCTCAACAACTGTCTCAAGGTGGTGGACGGAATTCGAGACTACGCCAAGGTGACTGCTCGAGAGGAGAAGATCATCCGCCAGGGTCCCGAGGCCGTGGGTCTGCCTGCTTACGTGGCAGCCATTCAGTCTGTGATTCGCGTGAACGACGAGATTGAACAGCGCCAACTGCACAGTATTCCCAAAGTCAAGGAAAAGGCCGTCGATCTCGCTCGAATGGGCACTTCGGGACTCAAGGAGAACCTGGCGACCATTCTCAAAGAGGAATCGACGCCGATTGACCCGGTTCCCATCTTGTCTTCAGGCAAACCCTTCCCCTTGATGAGTCCCAAGAATGCAGACAAACTGAACGAACTGATGGGAATCGTGGCCCGGTTTTCGGCCAGACAGGATAACACGTACGTGGACTCGCGAAGCCGGTACCTGGCCATGTCACTGTCGCCTGTAGCCTCAAAGGTGAAACCTGCAGTTCGAACCGGCAAAGCTCCCTATGACAAACAGTCCAACGGTATTCACATCTACGCAGAAGCCCTGTTGAAGATGCTGCAGGCCGAACACGACAATCTGCGGTGCGCGTTCCCCAAGGACGAGGCGCGGGTAAAGCAGTACTTCACGCAACTCGCACAAACGCCGCTGCAGACGTACCAGGCTGCCGGTGAAGAAATCGCGAATCACGTGCAACGCAACATCTCCACGGACGCGCTGCTCATTTTCGAGCTGATCGAGGGCACAGTGGCGCTCAAACGAGGTCTCGAACCGCTGACTAATACCGCGGCTCCGCTGGACAGACTCATTCAGAACTCGTACAATGTCTCGCAGGGCGTGTTTGGCGAGATTCTCAAGATCTGCGAGGCCCGGGTGCAGCAGGTGACGTCGCTGCCGTCCGACAACGGAGTCTGTGACGCCACGGTCGAGGTCATGAGCCGAATCCGACGGTTTGCAGAGTACAAGGACTCGGCTGTTTTGGCGATCGGAGGCATGAAGTACCAGCAGTGGATTCCGCAACCGCGTCCGGCCTGGATGTCCACGTTTTCGTCAGCTCCAGCAGGATACACAACGTCCAAACCGCCGGAGCTGCTGTCGGCTGTTTTCTCCGACTCGATTGACGCGTTTTACGTGACACTCGAAATCAAGGCCAAGCAGCTCAACCCGAAAAAGCCGTCGCAGGTGGGCTTCTTCCTGCTGACGAACCTCACGCTGATTGAGCGGTTTGTCACGAAATCGGAGGTGTACAAGGTCCTGGGAGGTCAGGGACGAGAGAGACTGGAAAAGCTGCGGAAACGAGGTCTCAACCTGTTCCTGGAGGGCTGGAAAGCTACGGCATCGCTGCTCATGGACACGACAGTGGTCAATTCCAAGGGCTCGTTGTCGTCCAAGGATAGAGAGCTGGTCAAGGACAAGTTCAAGACGTTCAACGCGGACTTTGAGGAGCTCGTCAAAAACCACAAGACGTATACGATCACGGATCCCGCCCTCAAACAGCTGCTGGCCAAGGAGGTGGCGTTCATTTGTCCGCTGTACCATCGGTACTACGATAAACATATCGGCGGAGACTTTTCCAAGAACGTGGACAAGTACATCAAGTACGACAAGGCGCAGTTTGACCGGGTGCTGCAGGAGTTGGGTGATTAAGGAGGAGGAGATGGGTCGGGTCTGGTGTTTATGGGGTGTTCGATGACCTTCTACTGCCTTAGACTGACAACTATGACTCTGTTCAAGACCTCCTATGCACTGGAAGCTCACATATACTGTACTTGATCAACCGAGCCTGGATGAGTTGGCTCCTGATCTTTTGACGAAGTCACAGTTCTAGCACTAATCTCTCCATCTGGGATCCGATGCCCAACGTGTACAGTGTACTCGTATGTACTTACTAATGACGATTATTACAATATCTTCGTAAGCAATTCAAAACTACAATACCGGTATCTACACTGTATCATTCGAATACAGCAGTAACGCATGGTGGTCTCAAAACCTCTGTGTGCCTAAGTATCTACACTCTAGTAAATAACTGTTTCGAGACGAAGACACCCACCGGTAGCTACCGGTACTTGTATTTGTGTTCAGCTTGTCTGCGTACAATCCTTGGATAGTCCTTTGACCTGTGGCACAATCACTTCAGGGATTACTGTGGAGTCAGGCATAAGCAATATGATACAAGCTGAAGCATTGTAAGCAGTTGGATCGCAGTATGGTGAGAAGTAGGCCTAGGTATGATCAGGAGCAGCTGTAGGGACGTAGCTATGTCACTGTATTCGTCTCAGTTAATGACGAGGATGATGGAGGAGGACAAGAAGGAAGGCAGGATGATGGATAGCAACAGGGAGAAGAGGGAGAAGCTGAGACTGAGGAAGAATACAAGCAGGAGGAGAAGTACGGTGACAAAAACTAGGAAGACAATGAGGAGCAAGATGATGACTCGGACAGCGAGTCTGTGAACGTCCAGGACGAAGAAGGCGAGGAGCTGGACCCTCATCTCGAGGAGGGAGCAGCCTGAAGACATGAACCTCGTCAGTATGGATGGAGACAAAGAGGAAGGCTCAGGCGACGAGTTTGAGGACGGTCTTTAGAGGATTTGAGCTCAATTGTGCTTAGTCAGCAACTTTTTGAGCGCGGGTGTCTGCTGCCGGACAGTAGCCTCCCCAGACACAGGAAGCAATGGCCACTTCCCGCCTTTGCCGTCACACTGTCTTTACTCATCTTGCCGCCTTTGCCGCCACTTACGTTCACCCCCTTTGGCACCTCTTCCTACACCATCAAACCCGGCTCTGGCGACCATACGGAGACCATCGGCTGGGGTTGTGCTCGGTTGAGAGTGACGCTGGGGTGAAAGCAAGTGGCAGTACATAGACGGGCTCAGAGGAGCAAGAGCCAGTGTCAAATGCTGCATGTTTGTCTATGTTAGTAATGTGACATGAAGGGTGTTGTGTAAACTAAGAGAGTGACAGTCTGGATGGTGCGAAGACTTCTTCTGGCGTATGTCTAGGGTGATTGAAGAGTAATTACTGAAGCCCCAAACCCACCACCTACCATTTGACTGTGTTAGAAGTGTTTTAGGAAGGGTGTTGTGTTTGTGTCACTTGGGGTTGTGTTTGTGTAACTTGGGGTATCACTCACTGAGTCATAGAATGAAGAAAGAAGGTGGTTCTGTGTAGTAGCGAAAGAGGGATCCCCTATCGTCTGCGTTTGTGTCTGTCAAGTAGGTATCATTGAAGTATGGTGAGGTATCGTTGTGGTGTTTAGAGTGGTGGGTAAGAAGTCAAGATGGGATTTTAGAGTGGACAAAAATGTGGACCTCACAACAACACTAAAATGACGATGAGTCGGGGTTGAAAGAAGCTGCCAAGCAATGAACTAAAAGTTGTTAATACAAGAGACAGTTTGTCGTCCTAGTGTTGGTTACAGCTTCAGATCTGTTTTTTCGGCTACTTCACCTTATTTCGACGAAAAGTACCAACTTCTGTAATATCTACGCTATACCAACGTAAGCGGTACCATTGAAATCGTCTCATTTCTGTGATCATTTTGGTATTTGTCTCTAGTGCATTGGATTATTGTGAAATATTGTAGAGTAGTTTAGAGTATGTTGTTCGATAACTTGATACCAATAGGATCACAAAAGTCATTAGAACCATCGCATGCCTTAAACAAGACTTGGAAGTGAATATCATCAAGAGCAATGAAGATCCTGTTTGTAAAATGTAGCACTTGATCACATAATCTGGCTCTAGAGAGTACTACCCATCAGAGACCATATGTCGAATCCTGTAGCTTAGCCGAAACAATAAAAACTACATCGTTATAATTCTGAGAGCTCTCTGATTACAACAGTCCAATTTTTATCTCTATATCCCGTCTCTGAGAAAAGTTGTGTGGTTATCTCTACAAAATATGTGTGGGTGAGATTCAGTGACTGGAAGAATCCAATCAAATAACTTGAACACGAGTTGACTAGCAACAGTCTCGCACCGGACAAATCGGTCTGTTTACTCAGCCACATAATATACCTCGATGTAATAGTCACTTGTCTTATCGTAGTAAACAGCAACACTAGCTGTTCCGAGCAACTTATGACATTGCTGCGATCAGGAATGTAGCAGTTACACGGACATGGGACGTGACTCCTTCTTCGAGGCTTAAGTGGTTACGCGTCTTTTTTTTTTCCATTAAGCCTTTTCAGGGTCTTCTCGAAGTCTTTCTCAAAGTCTCTCTTTAAGGTCCTTGCTCGCATGGTTGAAGTTACAACTACCGGTACTTGCTACTTGGTGAGTCAAGGGGTTTAAGAAGATGGTGGATGAAAGGGAGGACCCGTTTGTTCATGTGGCGAGTGAGATGAGACATCTGAGTCTGTGATGACTAAGCAAAGGTGTGGAAAGGATGGAAAGGGTATACGACTTTCATATAGAGAATGTATCAATAAGGAAAATTTTGAGAAATTTGCACTAACGGATTATGGCTCAGGAAAGCGTTCTACAAGTATTCTCTTTATGGCTTTCTACAAGTAATTTGCATCATCTTCCTTCTTTCAACTGCTCCATTGCTTACATAAGCAGACCACCTTATTTTCCTTCTGTCACATATATTCAAGATAACGGAAATCTGACGCTACCCCCGTAATCTCCCAAAAGAGAGCTCTCGAATAATACCATATAAGACCACTTTTGTGTCAAATTCACCATTTTGTCAATATTCTCCTAATTACCTAAATCGTATTATCAGCTAAATAATCACGATATTGATATCTCCTAGATCACCCTCCCCATTCTCTGGGACCCACTATCACACCACTTTTACGTCAACACTAGCCTCTTGATCCGGTCTAAACTCCGACGCTAAGGAAAAGTCCGACATCGGTATGCAGACTGGAGATGTAGCTGCAGGGCCAAATAGGCGTTTCGGGGTTTGACCAGCCTCATGACACCATTGTTGAGATGCGGTTCTGTTTATTGTTCTCAGTGTTTTGCACGGCACTTGTACTTTTGTCATGTAATGTATTTCCAGACGTTCGGCAAAAGCTGCCTGTTATTAATGCTTCCTTGGCTGTACCTTCCTCTTTGGGTTTCACCTCATCGGTCGTTCGGTTAAACCTGCCCCGTCGGACTCCGATATTGAACCTTAGGAGCCACCGTATGCAGTCCATCGCAGGTGAAAATGTGGCTGTGGATGCACTAGAGATGCCGTGGGGTGATTATAGGAAGGAGGAGGGGTGGATTTGGTGTGTTAGCTAGTGTGTTGTGGTTGTATCTATAGTGTGGCTTAGTCTATAGTCATTGTGTAGTGCCTCTAATTTGTTTCAGATAAGGTGTTCTGTGAGACATTAGTCAGCGGAAGAGTACCATGATACCTCTTCTACATCGGCTACAAGTACCTCGGTAACCTGCTTTTCTTCTATTTGCTCACCCTGCACCCCACATTTCTTTTTGTGGACCCTGGCAATGGACAAGTACAATACATGTTTTTTTTTATTGTACTCTAGCCTAATATTTACATGACAAATGCAGTCGGAGATGTCGGACCACTAGTGGGTCCTAGTCGGTTGTTATTGGCCTATGAGCGTTTCCAAATCGCTTCTCTTCAACGATGAATGTCTTGGCAGTCTACATTGTAGGCAGTTGTCTCGGCATGGATGTCTGAGATCGAGTAAAAAGATCAGTCTTTTGACAAAAGCAAGTACTGTACCTAGAAGTGTTCACGTAGTTCATCACGATAATGACGATGAAAATGGAATGAAGCCTGAGTGTCTGATTTAGTGCATGAGGCGGTGGAGGACTAGAAGGAGGCAGTACTAGGAGTCGTATGGAATGTCTCCTGATCAGTGTACTAACGGAATAGTACTACAGTACAGTACGGTACTCACTACAAGCGCTTATGGCACGGCTAACCCCTTGTTCTCTTATTCCCTACACGCCTATTGTATCTAGAACCACGGTATCTCGTGTCTCATCACCATAACCCCATGTCTCAGAATAAACGGGAAATGCAAGATTCCTTTTTGTGGATATGGAGCATCTAATGAGGATTGGTGATTGCTTTTTGTAAAAAGTACAAAACAGTACTGGTAAAACTATTGTCATTACCGGTGCTGTACGGCACTAACCATTGTTTGTAGACCCACTAGGGCTGTCAGAAGTACAACACATACATGTCCATTGTTCAACGACCATCTTTCACACCACTCTCAAGTGGTTCGATGAGTTTACCGTTTTGGGCAAGCCGGTTACCGGACTGGAGATGGTTAGAGTGTGAGCTAGTTAGCAAGGCGTGAGAGATACGAACAGTTAGTGCCTTAGGAGGGGTAGCAAGACTGCTGATGTGAGTCAGTGTTTGAGACCCTTTCTAATGACGATATTTTCAAATAATTCTTGGTTTTTAATTTCTTAGTTTCCATTTTCGTTTTTTTTTCACCCTTTTTTTCCCCCCCTTCCATTCCGATCTCTGGTGGTTGCTCAGTACCAAGCAAAGCAAGGTCGGCTTTTAACGTTGATGCAGGTACCAAGGTTGACGCACTCCCAATAGTCCCAATAGTCCCAAAGCCCTACCAGACGTGCGTGGAGCGCATGAGCGGTGAATCGCCTGATATTATTACAGCAAAACGACAAAGACGAGGAGTTGTGGCACAAAGAGACAAAGAACAGAGTGGTGTGGCGTTGTGGCTGGTGCTAGAGGTGGTGGTGGTGGTTATTGTGGGTGCACAGATATGTCCTGTTTTTTTTTTCATTTCCCGATCAAAATTTCTCAGTTGCTCTTGGCATGGGTTGTAGGTCGAGTTGTCGAACTCCTCCGGCTTGTAAGTACCACGTCCCCTTCAGGCCAAAAAAGACCGTTCTCAAAAACCGTCTTTTCTCAAACTCTGGTAGAACTCTGCAAACCGTCTTTTTCCCAGCTCCATGGCTTTTCTTTTCAAAGCCTAATTTCTTGCTCAAGAAAGCAAAGCAGTTCCGTTTAGATGGACTTCCGAAACGCAAAAAAACGCAAAAAAACGCAGCTCAAGTACAATAGTGGTGGTGTGATAACTCGTTAGAATAGATCACGTGTTCCTGTTAGCACTAAGATGCGTTTGGTCCCCATTTCAACTAGTTTAGCCACTAACCCTTCCAGCCTCGGATGTCAAAAAACAAAAAACCAGCCTTTGCAACTCAAACTGGGGCATCCGCCTACTAATGCACTATCTGCAAGGGAGGAAAAGTTTATCAGGGGAGGAGAGGCGGATTTGAGGCCGAAGGAGTGGAAAAACCAAGATTTTGAAGCAATATTCGGAATATTCAGACCTGGAAATATATATTTCCGCCTTTAAACCACCAAAATCCGACCATTTACCACATTTTTATCCCCCCTCTAACTTGCTGCATCCCCAGATCGTCCCATTTCACTTTCTCTTCTTGACTTTGTCTTCTGCACCAGAGATAGCACACTTCGCAAGAATATATATATCCCTTCTTCCGTACAAAGTCGAAGCAAGTACAAACATCATCTCAACGAAGCTATAAAGACCTCAAAGGACCCTCTTTACTACTACAGCACTCCTTCTCCAGCTACAAACAGATCTCTTTCTACTCCTTTTGCCATGACCTCGATCAACAACACCTCGATACCCGAAATCTACTACCTGACTTCGCGGGCACAAATGAAACTGACCAAGGAGTCTGTGCGGCCAGACCTCAAACTGCGACACCTCGTTTGTCACGCAAACCTCGTCGACAACCTGCTGGGTGAACTGTCTGCCAGACGACGAAAACAGACCATGGTCAAGCTTGCTGAGGAGGAGGCTTATGACGCTGTTACTGTGTCTTCTTCGTCGGATGAAGATGACGACGACTCGGCTGACATGTCTGACTCCTCGTCGGATGAGGACGATGCCGAGTACATGAAACAGCCCAACTACACCTACCATCCCTACCAGCAGGAAATGCTGTTTGAAGACGCCTCCAGTGAATTCAACGAGTTCAACCCTCCTCCGCTGTATTCGGTGATCAACACTGGGATTGGAGCCAACTAGGAAAAAGACGGAAGTTAGTTGATGACTAGTTGGAAAGTTGGTTGCTGTCACTAGTCACTAAGATTGGTTGAGAAACTAGTTGGAAAGTTAGTTCACACAACTTGGGACTACTTGAGAACTACTTGAAGAATCATAGTCACTTCAAAATCAGCTAGAAGACCACCTACAATGAGACTTTAAGAACAAGTCAGCTAGAGCCTTTCTGCAAACCGCGACATCTGCTGGATGGATGTCACCTATTTATTGAGCATGTACATAGTATGAGTCGAATAGATGTTGTTATTGAACATGACAAGTGTAGAAGAAAGACATATTGTAGAGTAAAGATTAGACCTCTCATCAGCCAGACTAAGCTGAGACCTATTGATTTAAACCTCTATAGCTCATTAGGCTGGATTAAGTCCTTTAATGATGATTACGTAATCGTTCTATATGCTTACATAATCACTGCATAACCACTATAACCACTTACCGCACAACCAGCCACATTCCATTCAGAGCAACAGCCGTGTTTACCTGCACATCGCGTATCTGACATAAATCGTACCAGTATAATACTGTTGAACCTCGGATGCACGGCTCTCAACTTGCTCTTGAACAAAACACGTCAAAAGTGCGGGGAAGCGTCCAAAAAACACGGAAGATCTCCGAAAGCCCTCTGTGGCCTATTCCCGTGAGACATGGAGAGCATTTCCGCGGAATTCGTCTTTTTTGGAGCTGAAACATGGCCTCATTTTTGTTAGTTCTTTCAAGCTGTAGGTTCGGACGTAGTGTCGGAGAAGTATACCTGCAGGTGCAAACGGTCGAAAACGATTGATCTGAGCAAATTACACAGATACGAGCACACAAAGAGGAGGGGGAGAAAAATGGGGCAAAAAAGTGAAAAACATCAGGTCATATTATTCACTGTGCGAGTACGACATGGTGACAAGAGTACAGTATGCGATTTGATATTGAGGTACAGAGATAAGGTTGAGAGTCTGATTTGGTTTAGGCCAGGAGGGCAAAAAGTCTTCGTATTGCTTGGGTATGTCATGCAAGCAAGAAAAGGGCGGATACGGTGGCAAAAAAGTGATTTCTGGCAGGATCGAACTGCCGACGTTCTGCGTGTTAAGCAGATGCCATGACCAACTAGACCAAGAAACCGGAATTTAATTTTTTGGAAAAGGTGGCCACTGCTAGGTGACAAGGCATTATGTAAGCCGATCCATTTTCCCGAAGAATGATCCATTTTCCCGACACACCCCCACCCCTTCAACGATGATCATCTACAATCCACGATCAACGCTAGGAAGCCCCTTCAAACGATGGAGTACAAACGAGCACACACCTACAATTTTTTGCATCGCGCCCTTGTGACAACTTTTCGAGACACAGACTCYCTTTACAAGTCAGTAATCTCGTCATCCGAGTCCTAGGCCCACTTCCAAGCCCGACCCGTCGGCACCACGAACGACAACGAGTCGACAACTCACTTCCCCTTCAGTTTCTTTCACATTTCACTTTTTTGCATCTTTCTTGTTTAAATATGACACAGATTCGATACAGGCGCACACCGACGTGGAATCACTCACCATTGACCCACTGACCCGAGCCCCGAAAACGATTATGCAGTGTAAGATTCATTGAACGCCAATAACCGGCTCTAGGTATATAGCTATAATGCATCTTTAGAATAAAAAAAAACCGGTAATGCATCTTTAGAATAAAAAAAAACCGGCGAGGAAATGGTGGTTTTTTGACAATATATTATACTTGGGTGATGATTTGAGGTCTACAGATGGTATTAGGCTTTATTTCATCTCTTTATCTGGTCTAGTTCTGATTTTATCGCCGATTCAAGTTTCTCCAATTTCTGATGGCAATTTCCAAAAGTGCCCAAATCGACTCAAAATTTCGCGGTGTGAGTAAACCGTCCTCGCTGAGTCCGAATATGCTGCTCTTTTGTGTGAATTCCTGATCCCACACTTCTACCACTATTAGACTAGACCATACGGTATAGAGCAACCTCACCCTGAAAATACCCCTTGATAGCAAGTGTCGTAAACATAGAAGACTTGACCTCGCTACGACCGTCAAACCCCAGAGTCGGCCCTTTGGTCTGTTTCACTTCCCAGAGCTCTATCTTGATTACACAATAGGCACGGCTTGATTGCGGGGATGTGAGACCGGACAAAGACGAGATTACGAGAGATTGCTAATTATTATTTGCAACCGAAGATCCGGATAATCTGGTGAACTATTATGGCACTTGAAATGACTTGTTGTTGGTGTTTAGTTGAAGTGTTTAGTCTGGATTTTTAGATGACCTATAGATATGGCAATTGAGCATCATGTTCTCTCAATTGAGGTAATAAAAATCGCTTTCACTTTATTACTTGTACAAGTACCCCCAAACAACCATCCAGTTTTTTTACCACTTCTCTTCTAAAGTCAATAATACCCCTGCGTTGTCGATCTCACTTTGGTAACCTCTTTGGGCCATGGCGCGAATTCTAAGCGACTTAGAGCGAGACTTTCCATGTGTGTTTTTGGCGACTCATTAGTCCGTCTCACTTGGTTGCTCTTTGAGACCCAAGGTCCGGAATATGAAACAGGGGTCTGAAACGTGAGGAAAGCGTGGGAATTTTGGACCTGTGCTAGTAGAAGTTGTTTGACGTCATCTCTCATCCTCTACAACTCTCGATGGCCTCTGTACACCATGCTTGCTCATACCCAGAATACGAGACACAGATGTCATGCATTGATAACGGTAAAGGGGACGGAAACTGCGCTGTGACGAGCGTCTGAAAATCACGGTGATCACAGTGATCAAGCAGCCTTAAGAATAGAGTAGCCAGGGGTAACGATTAAGCGACCCCGATGCCGTGGAGTTGCTCCAGCAACTATCGCAAGATGGAAATGGCTGAATATGGAAGTGGATTATCGAGTGAGTGAGTGAGTTATTTGGTTTGTCAGCTTACGTCGTAATGACGTCAGATCTCAAGGTTGGAATGTAGCTCGTATACATGAAACAGCAGTGTTGCAGTACAGTACAGTACAGGTCGATGGGAAATGTCCGACTAGCAAGTGACTGGAAGTGGCCATGTTACATGATGTCACAGAGCAGAAAAATGAAGTAGCTTCGCAATCTTTGGTTTCTGTGAATTTCCAAAAAAATGGGAACACCCCCATGAGTGGTATCAAAATGAGCGCCTCAATCGTCTGAACACGACTGTAGCTTTGGAATTCATTTTGCGCTACTACTTCTCGAGTTATCTGTGTTAATACGACATGGTCAAAATAAGCTATAATTAACTCGGATTTTTTGAAAGCTTTCTATTTTGGCCAAAATATGTCTGAGTAGACTAAAAATCCTACTGAGGGTACATATGAGCCGTGGTGATGTATTATTGCTCTGGCTGTTTTGTGTCGCCTGTTTTGGTGGAGGTAGACTGGAGTGAAGTTATAGTTGAGGGGGGATAAGTATTTTGAGGCTTTTCAACCACCTTAGTTGACAGTCATGAAGCTTCAACTGTAATACTTGAGTTTGGACTCTATAGTTAAAATGACTGAGTAACAACAGCTCCTGAGAAGATACCACTAAGACCCCAAGCAATAGCAACCACCTTGGCAAAACTTGTACTAACCAACTAGGAAGTTCAATGTATACGCTTTACTAGCAATCGTGCGACTAAAGTAATCAGAAGAGTCAAACAATGGGTTCTTGTGGACCAAGAATACTCTTCCATGTCAAGTCAACCACAAACAGGAGATGAGGTGACAGCTGAGAAACAGGGACGTTCAAGAGCTAGCCTCTGCATTGTTTAGATGTGGTGAGAGAAGACAAGCTAAAACGATGAAGTGAAATGATACCCTTGGAGACTGACATGAAAAGACTTCTTCTATTCAACTATTGCTGTACGGGTGTTATCGTCACAGATGAATTCCCTTTGCCAAGGTAACCGTATTCTCAGTGGTTACTCCATGGTGAGTCAGAGTCTCTCTATACTGTAGAGCTACCAGTGTATTGAAAAAGAGAATGAACTTATAAAATAAATCAGAGAGTCCGAAGGGTCAAAAAGCTCTATCTCTATGAACTGTCTGACTAAGTCGCCAGTAGCTAGATCTCACACAAGTGCTCGAATCATGTCCCTAGCTACGAGGACAATCTTAAATGAGATGCCCCATTGTTCTCCGCCTAATCCTGCCTATATATGCCAGATTTGAAGCTGCTCGTAGCTAGGGACTTTTTCACCACTACAAAGTACTAATCCAGTCATTGATCAGGTAACCAGTCTCAGATTTCAAGATCTTCCAGACTCAACGAAGCTACAGCTTCTTGTCTTCCAATTTCATGTAAAACTCTTCTATTCGTATTACAGAAGACCAGGTCACCTCAGTCACCTCAGTCACCTCCACCTCACCACCGGTACTGTTCAGTACCGTTATCTCGGCTTCGATACCTCAGTGACCTCGTTCACTTCGTTCCCTCTACCTCAGGAACCGCTGATACACAAACCACATCCTTCTCACAGTATCTCTCGCCAGCTCTCCCTCTCTACACCCATAGTCAATATCATCCAAATCCCTGTTCCACTCTCTCACCCGCTTACCCACCAGACTAGGACCAATGCTTCTCAGCAGATGAGTGTCACAGAGAATAAGTCCCACCTTGGTGTTAATCTCGTCGACTGAAGTGCACGGCAACGACAGCACTCTGTCGATCCGTCCGAGCGTTTCTGTGGCGATATCCTTGGAATTCTGCCGCTTGAGACCCAGAGAAGCGCGTCGTCGGCCCAGCAACGTGCCTGTGAACCACTGGAAGACCCACCACGTGACCGAGAACGACGGCAGAGCAGCTATGATGCCAAACACGAGCTCCTGGCTCTTGAGAATCTGGTCAATGCCTGAAATGGCGACTTCCACGTCAACCTTGGTTTTCTGCACCTGGATGAGCAGAGAAGTAATCAGGGACCCTCCAAGAAGAGACTTGACAGGCGTCATGATCTCCTTTTCGTACGATTTCAAAACGGGAGTGATATCTCCTTGCTGAACACCCTGTTTGACCTGCTGGATGTCCTCCTTGGTCCAGTGAAGGCCAGGAGGAGGAGGAGTATCGTGTTCAACGGCAAACTGCACAACCATGCGTTCCAGAGAGTCCATATCAGCCTGAAGAGCTCGTTTGGAAATGACGGCAATCTGCGACGAGTTGTCGTGTCTGATGGTGTGGATGATTTGCTTAATAGGCGAGACAATCCAGTTTTGGAAAAAAAGCTGAATTGTCGACACAACCGAGGTTCGAAACCAGTCAACTATAGCCTGCCAGTTGTGCAGAAACGATAGAAGCGTAAAAGCTGTGGCTACACTTCCGACGATATACGTGGGCCACATTCTGACCCAGTACGACGGTTTTCCAAACTTGCGAATTTCCTCTTTGTGTTGTTCAGAGTGGGTGTTGAGCAGTTGAGACAGTTGGATGATTTGGGTAGCTAAACCGGTGATGTCTGTGTCAGACGTAGAAACGACAAGGTTCTTTTCCCCCTTCATTTCCAACGTCTGCGTCATAGCATCAATACTCTTGACCACGCTTTGTTTCCAGTCATGTCCTCCAGTTGTAGCAATCTTAGGCACACCCTCATCCAGGAAAGACGCAGGTCCGGTGTTAGACGTGGTGAACAGCGTTGTTGCAAGTCGTCCGAGATCAGCCGCATGCGAGTTCTTGATATGGGCCAACTGGGTATGATTCTCACGAGCCTGACGTCTCACAGCTGAAATGGGGGACAACAGCAGCGATGTCGCAAACGAAAGCGGCGGTTTGGACATGAACACAGACGTCCGGAACCTCAGGGACGTCTCGTCGTGCAAGGAGGAGGCCACCAGAATCCCGCCACCGCTCTTGACGACCTCAAACAGCTTTTTGGCCGTCAATTTGAGCCGGTCCCAGATTCGACCCACAGAATCGTACCGTTTGTAGATCTCCTTGGCCAGGGAAAAGATCCGGATCGGTCCCGTTTGCACCAGCAGCATCGCCAGGCGGTACCACGAGTCATGAACGTCCTGCCAGTAGTACAGATCCTGAGAAATCGGGACTGTCTGGTCCACCAAAGTGTCCACCACATTGCCGTACATTGACAGAGCTGCAAACGTCAGCAGAAGAAATTCCGAGTCCAGGGAATCCTCACCGGTCCCGTCCTTCTCCCGCACACGCAAAAACTCGTCCATCGTCTGTGTAATCAGGTCCACAGACACCAGTCTGTCGTTGGACGCCTGAGGAGGAGCAACCGTGCGAGCTAGCCGCGCCAGAGTCGCAATGTAGCTGTTTTTTTCGTCAACCTGCTGACTAAGCGGCGGCTGTTGCGCCACCGCCAGAGCCGAGAACTCAGCCAGCGTCGTCCGCGTGATTGACAGCATGTTGTGGAGACTCAGCAATCGAGTGGTGGTGATAAATGATAGACAAGAATTAGGTTAGAGTTGGAAGAGATTGGTGCATGAGGTGTGTGTGGGGTGTAATAATGGTGAGAAATAGGGGTGGTTGAGGTGTACAAAAAGTGTTGATTGGTTTGGGCTTTTTGTGTTTTTCAATTTTCAATTTTGGACGTGTTTTGCAGAAATGTTGTAGACGTTTTTATTGACTGTCTTTCTTAGGATTGTGTTTGGTGATGAGCTGGAAACCTTAAGTGTCTGATTTCAAGCTTGGTGTGGTATGTTATGTAATCTCTGGGAAGACGATAGATATTTGCCTTGCTTTTAGTGTCACTATTGGTGCTGAATATGGCTCAGATAGTCTGTGTGTTTTCCCTTTAGCTAGCCAAGTACTTTAGGAGGTAACTTTTCTTTTTTGGGTCAAATTGGAGCAAGATTGGTATCAAAATGACGACAAAAGTTCCACGAGTCGGATGAAACTATCCTTATGTCTGTCAGATTCCTCAGTCCTAAGTTATCGACTCTTCTTGAATTCCGTCAAATTAAGGTGGACCCAATATTACGTAATTTCCGAGCCGCACGGCTGGGGGTGGTGTTTTGAGCCCTCCGTAAAACGGGCCACAACTGATCCTTTGAGCTGAGATTTTGTATGGCGGCTGATAGAGCGCTTTTGAAGTATGTGGTAAAGTATCAGTCGTAAACATCCTGTATTGATGGAGTTGGAGAGTGATGAGTCTTGGTCTAGTTTACTTCACTTTAGTTGACATGTATTTTATAGTTGAGTATTAGTTAAGGACGACTCGGAAAGCTCGATTCCTTAATACTACGAATTGAGCTCATTGTGGTTCTGCATCTGAATAAGAATAGTGCAAACAGATTTGTTGAGATTTTGAGCTTGGAATGACTCAGATCTTGGGGTATTTCCTTTTTTATTCGTCTTCTTGGGTGGATTCCAGATTGTAGGGTGAGTGTGGCTAAGTAAATGGTATTTGAGAAGATGTGAAAGAAGAACAGGTCTTTCAAAAAGACAATTGATACAGGTCTGATTGTTGAAAGCAAATTATGCCAGCTTTCTTCATGCTTTATTTTATATATCAGAAGATAATCAGATACAGCTTCATGTCCAATGACTATTGTATAGCGATATTGAAGTTTTTCAGAGTATCAAGAAGGCATAGTCCATTACCATGGAAAAAAGCACCAGTCTTGATCCTAAGTGCCACGTAACAATGACCTATCAGATTAGTACAAGTAGAGGTGACCATATCATGCTTCAACCTCACAAAATGTTTCTCCTTATTATACATGTACCATTAAAATGGCTGTATAATTACAGTACTTTTAGGTCTGCCAAAATCTAACCAAAAAACACTTCATCATACAGTAATTAGTACTAGAACAAATTCTTTTGCCATTAGTAATAACGAATTGTCACCACCTCACTTCAGCCCCATTGCTCTGTCGTCACGCGACACCCTGCATGAGTTACACAAACAGAACTGACAGGTATATATCCCCAAGCACGGTACGTCAGCTCTTCTCCCAAGCACACACCAGTATGTACTCTCACATCACCATTTAACTTAGCAATGAAGCGATCTCACAGGACAAGACACTGCCTTTGCACCCTGACTTTCGCTTCATATCCATGCCTCCTGCTGTAGCAGCCCCAAAACTGCACTGTTCTCAGAAGTCACACAGAACACCTCAACACTCCAGCAATGGTGTCTTCCTAGGTCACTCCCTTTCCATTTTGCTGTGTTTTCCATTTTGACTATTCTCGTAGAGCTAACCCTGAACTGTAGTGAACACAACACTCCCCAAAGACCTGGTTATGTCCAAGCCGTCAATAAAAACTACAGCCCACTCGCTGACGCTCGTGAGCTGTGCACCAGGATTCTCGTATGGTCTCCCACTACAATACTAACTGGGCTCTCTGGTGCTTGACTATGGCTGATCGGACGGGAAGCCGTATTTTCACCAGGATATGGCCGTAACCAACTGCGCCGACCCGGAATCGAACCGGGGGCCCATCGATGGCAACGATGGATTTTACCACTAAACCATCGGCGCTTATTAAGCAAAGGGGGGTGAGAAACACTATAGCCAGAAGTCTGCTTATGTAAGCGGTCAAAAGTGGTTGAAATGAGATGCAGAGATATGGAGTAGTGACTTATTGGGGTCTATGTTGCTCTGACATAAATTTTGAATTTGGTTCTTCTCTTTAGCTACCAGTTCTTCAGTTTTAGTCAGTGATGTTTAGAAAATCATTCTTTCTGGACTTGAAGGATATATGAAGTTTGAAAACAGTTTCTGCTCTATATTTTGCCTCTGAACCTGTCATTTGTGCAATACTTGTTCATTTATCCCTTGTATTTCTGCTGTTATGCGCTGAAGTTCTATCTCCATACAGGGCTGTAGTGTGAGCGTAATAAAATCGATAAAAAGTAGGGAAACGTATGAAACACCTTTTGAGAGCCATTTCATTTCAGAAAGCCAGTCCTTTCCTTTATTCGGCTCGCTTTCATCTTTTTCAATGTCTAACCCTGACTAACCCTGGGAAATACGGGATTCTTCAAAAGTGGAGATTCCTCACTGGTTCAAAATAAAACTGGTTTTCGATGCCAACAATAACAGTCCTACAGCTTTCCTTTTGTATTTCTGCACTTCCTGGATTTTTGAAGCTCTTCTTAAGTGTCTAATGAGAAACGAAGAGAAGAAGGACAAGACTCAGGAGACACTTGAATAGTATTACCAAAGCTCCAGAATTCTACTCATCCACTGCTCATCTCTCTATCTTTGTTTCTTGTTATTATATTTGGCTGTGCTATATTTCAGAAATGCCTTTTTGATAGGAGTTGAAGGGTGTGAACTAAGCAATGAAGTCAAGCAAAGTTGTTGGAACTTAGATGAACTTCAGCATAATTCTAACAATTGAGCACTCATATTTGTCTTGAGCTCACAATGGAATCAAGTAAAATTGAAAAGGTCCCATCACTTTTGTTTCCATCAACAGGTACATTCTATTGTTACAACACTACTTGTACCCCAGAATCATGAGTCAAGACTTCAGAGCACAATTGTACTGCTGTCAGATCTTGACGTTAATGCCAAGTGAGTCTTGAACTGATTAGTCTAGGCTATATGTTCATATTTCTACTCTCTGATGTCCCTCCATTGGCCAACAATAGTGATTAGTGACATCGTTCAAGGTGACCGAAGAGAGTCTCCATAATGCACTTCTTCTTCTGTGCCGTGACAAGACAAGGGTGGGGTCTCTAGAAGTTAGAAGGAAGACTTGACTGAGGGGGATGTAACCACTAAGCTGGAAAGGTTGAACAGACACCTGTACAAGTTTGAAACGGTCACCTATAGCCATAGTCCTTCAGTGGTGGCAGGATCTCTGTCATACGAACATGGTACTGATGACAAGGCTAAAACAAACGTTAGTAAGATACTCACGGAAATGAAAAAGGATCACTCACAATGCTGCCAGTGATGAGACACCATAGACAGGACTGTGACACACAGACTAGTCAGGACAACTAGGGACACCGTGATTTGTGCACCGGTAGTGTCACACAGATGGACTGCCAGGAATGACCATGCCGTATGTTTCACAGAACACAGTGGACTGTCACTGGATCCCTTGGTGCACATCGTCACTGGATACTCACCGTTAACGTCAGTGACACCAGTTGTGTAGAGCATCACTTCCCCTCAGTGACACCACCTTTGTAGTGACACAAACAGCACAGGCCAATCTCCTACTCTCCCATTTTAGAAACGCCCGCCGTGTTGGAGACAGAACATGATTGCGTCCGCCGCTTTGGTTGTTTCTTGGAGAGGAGAGAGAAGATTGGTGTGAGGTGGTGTGAGAAAAGTGGTGTGAAGTGGTGTGAAGTGGTGTGAGAAAAGTGGTGTGTAAGAGGAAGAGAGGTGGTGGGAATAAAGTGGCAACTTTTAGGTGACACAAATAGAGTGGGGGAAATAAGGTAGACCTTTTGGGGCATATCGGAAGACATCGATTAGATAGACTTTTGTTGGGAGGAGGGGAATTGGTGGACTTTTTGTTGAACCAGAAAATAGCCAGTTGACTCTCCAAGTAAGTTAGAGGACATTTTATAAGAACTCACAACTCCATCAATAAAATACAGATATAGATATTACTTTGCCATGTACTTCAAATACTCTCAATTAACTACCACACCAAAATCAAGCTCAAAAGCTCAGTTATTGCCCATTTTCTGGAGGGCTCAAAACACCACCACCAGCCGTGCGGCTCGGAAATTACGTAATATTGGGTCCACCTTAATTTAGGAGAGTTGATAACTCAGGACTGAGAAATCGGACAGACATGTGAATAGCTTCATCCATTTTGTGGAACTTTTGTCGTCATTTCGATACCAATCTTGCTCTATTTTCTTGCTCTATTTTGATCTATAAAAAAGAAATCTCACTCAGAAAATTCCCTAGTTAAATGTAGACGAGGAACTTTAAATTTACTTGGTAATTACTTAGGGATTGTCAGTTCGATTTTTGGTGGAGTAAAAAAAAAAAAAAAAAAAAAGCAACCAGCTCAATCACTGTATCAAAGGAGTCATTACTACGGATACTACCAATCCCCACCTCTACCCCTTGCTAATGTGGCTAAGTTAGTTCAGTCAGAACAAACTATTAATGATAACATAACCTCTCATCTGAAACACATTACTGAGACAAGACATTGAACATGGTGAACTGGAGACTGTAGGGTTGCTGTATGTGCTGTGCTGTATCTTACACAAACGAGTCTGTCAAAAAAGCGTCTCAATTGCTTCTCTCAGTACAGTATGTCTTCATATTCATCCACCTCAACGTACCTGCGTCTTATCAATGCACCCCTTGCATAATCTAGACTGGTGTGGGGTTGGATTAGTAATCACAGTGGACTGAGGGGTGTCAAACGCGGTATTAACGTAGTCTAATTGTAGGAGTCAGAAGGACTTACTGTACATCACTCAGAACTTGGACAGTCAGAACACTGAAGACTGAAGACTGTACAAGACTGAACACTGTACTCAGACATATTCAATCTTACATAAGCAAATGGTACACAAAAGGTGTTCTTTTGACCTGTCAGTTGCCCTTTTCAATTTCATCCATTTGTGTCTTCTCAATGACTTTGTGTCTTTAAGTGTCCTCTTTCTGTATTTTTTTTTTTTATTCTAGAGATGCTTAACTCCTCCCTACATGTCCCAGACTCCCCCACTTCGGATTCCGAAAACTAGTTGAGTGGAGATTCGGAGTTATACTAGGGTAAAAAGGGGTTTTGTCTTGGAAGTGGTTTGGTTGGTTTTCCGTTTGTGTTCAGATAAAAAAAATTCTACTTCAGGTATGTCCTAATTGAGCAGTTCTTCCACTTGTAGCATGACCCAATTGAGCACAGTAGATATGTCTTGTGTTCTCGTCTTATGACAGATTTGGACTAGCCAAGTTGCATATTCATCTCCCTCACGAGACGCCCAAAAGAGTCATCAGCTCATTCAAAAAAAAAAAGTCACTATTAATGCGGTATTTGACTAGTTCTCCGTACTAGACTAGGTCTGGTTAGAGGGTGAGAAAAAGAAGACTTTTGAGAGTTAGTGAAAGAAGATGAGCTCCTAAAGTTGAGACATGAGAGGGGAGATACAGAAGTGTTCGTGACAAGTTCAATTCCTTCGGTAGCCGGGATAGAAAAAAAACTAACACTTCTTTTCTCAAAAACACTGTCTCAACTTTGGTACACCACAACTCCCTCAAAACTCCTCCAATCCAGTTCAAAATCCCACATGTTCATTCTCCGGAGCCTACAATAGTCTACAACTATTTTCCCCAGTCTAATCCATCCAAATCGACTACTTTAGTCTGCAAGTGGAGAACCCCACGATCTAAACCCTCTGCTTGCCCTTTTAGCACTCTTCATTAATCCGAATTGGGAGAAACGGACAATTCGGCCAATTCGGCCATTTCGGGATTGTCATAAAGTCGGTTTATTTCATTTTCCTGAAAAACCGGTATTTATTTTAATCTTTTCAAATTTCTAAGATTTCTAAAATACCACCCTTTTCCTCCCCACAACTCATTTTCCGCAAGGCTGACCATTCATGCACGCCTAAACGGCTGCCTGTGGGCCCTGACCTCGCCACTAACCTCGGCGGTATGTTGCGCGCGACTTTCCCCCAAACAGGCCACCCAGAGCAGCTAGCGCAAAAAGAAGACTACCGTCGGATTCGTGACATTGCCAGCTTCAAAACAAGACCAAATTTGGCCCCAAATTCTGCCGTCTAACCCCCCCTTCTTAGCTCCGTTATCTCCGAAACGCCTTTTTCCCGCAAAAGGCGGATGAACTTTAAATTAGAAAACCTTATTTTTGGCCTACAAGTACGTTTGTGCAACTCTTGCTACAGGCGCTCCAGGAGTCATGTGACGGGCTTTCAGCCCCATGTCTCAGACGATCAGAAATTGTGTCAGGCCGGAAAGCTTAAATTATTCACTCACGACATGACGGATGTGGTGGGCACGACATGACCCGTGTGGTGGGCACGACATGGGCAGTGTCGTGGGAAGCGGAAAAAGGCACAGAGGAATACTCCCCGGCGCGAGCTCATTACGGCCATACTCTCCGCTCTCCTCTTTCGGCGAAATTCTGTGTCTATATCTCCTAGTCTTTACAGACCAGATAGAGTTCCATCAAGGTTTTGCTTTTTCAATGTTGTAATTGAAAACGAGTAATGTGACCATCACGTGAGATTGGGAGCAACCAAAAGAGGAGGGAAAAAGAATTAAAATAAAATAAAATAAAATAAAATAAAATAAAATAAAATAAAAAGAATTAAAATATGGAAAATTGAAAATGCTGAAAATAAAAAAAAACGGAAAAATAAATATTTCGCAAAAAAATGCTTTAAAAACCAGAAATCAGATGAACCCATCACCTATTTTTCACGGTGGGAATTCAATTAGCAGGAATTGGTTTTTCTTTTTTAATTTAAAAAATCTACGTTCAGAAATTTAAAAAATGACCTGAAAATAAAAATAAATCCTACACCCCCAATACTGCTCCAAAATGGAAAAGAAAAGCACCATTCTGTTCCCCGTGACGAGCTCAACAAAACCTCATTATTCAAAATCGAAATTTTCTTCTCCTTCACAACCAAATTCCCCTCTCAATATTTTTTGTCCAAAAATACCCCGAAAAGGCAAAATAAACGCCTGCTATTCCGCTTGGAGCCTATCTCTCCCCAAAGCCTTATTCCGCCGCTAGGCCCACTTTCGGAGCAATCAGCTGAGTATTCTTAGAGTTGAGGTTTGAAACGGTTTCCCAGGGGGAGGTATTTTGGTCAGAAGGGGTTAGGAGGAATGGCGAGGGGAGAAGGGGGGTTCGGAGAGGGAGAAGAGGAGGTTGAGAGATTTTCAAAAGCGAGGGGTGACAAAGAAGGGGTGAAAAAGGAAAACCGGAATATCTCAACCAGGAGGGATTGTATTAGAAATCTGATTGGATAGGCTTGTCCACGCGAACAAGCTCTACATTTTGGTAGTTGTCTCTTCTCTCCAGCTCTTCTCCTTGCGATTCTATAATCATTTTGTTCTCCCCTTCCTATTCGGCTTACTAATAAACTCATAGCAAGCAAACTAGTGGAGTGTTCAAAAACCGGCCAAATTCGGACAAGTCCAAAAGTGTCCAAAAATCTCACGTGACATTTTCGTGCACGTGACTCAGCCGCTTGGCAATACAGTTACACTTGTCTTTAGAGTACGTAGGGCTCAATTGAAAAACGGCTTGAACGGGTTTTCGGATTTGAGAGTTTGGTCAGATGATGCTTGAAGAAATTGACAAAAAAATGATGTTCCAGAGGTGGTGGTAGGTCAATTGAGTGTTTGGGGGTGTTATTTAGTGATTTTGAGAGTTTTGCGATTTTTTTTTATTTAATTTTATTTTATTTATTTTATTTTATTTTATTTATTTATTCATTTTATTTATTTTATTTATTTTATTTATTTTATTTATTTTATTTATTTTATTTATTTTATTTTATTTAAATTAATTAATTCAAACCAATTCCACTTTTGTGTCTCCAATTTTGTCATGTGGGGAACAATACGGGGGTGTGAGCTGGATAGTAGGAGGGGGTTAAAAAAAATCGGTGAATTTGCAATTATTTAATTGAATCAATTGAATAAAATAAAATAAAATAAAATAAAATAAAAATGTTTTTTTAATTAATTAATTTATTTTAATTAATTTATTTTAATTTAATTATTAATTATTTCCTCCACCGACGGCCTACTTTACTTTTCGATATGTCAATTTCACCTCCCCTTCACTCCAACTTTTGGGCGTGTGAGGTATTATATTCGGGTCTGGGGGCCGCATACGGGTGCATATATTTGCATGACAGGTGCATATAGCTGCATCCCTCATGCACGCTTAATTAGCAACCCACGGGCGGCTGACAAAAAAATGTTATAGCAAGAGCAAGAGCAACAGCAAGAACAAGAGCAAGGAGCGAGAGTCATCGGCCTAGATTGAAGGGTTAGGGTATATATCCAGGGTTAGGGTAGGGCAGGGTAAGGGTATGGGTAGGGTAGGGTAGGGTAAGGGCATGGGTATGGGAAATACCGTCCATTTTTTTTCCCCATTGTCTCAAAAACTTGTCTCTTTTTGTCCGTTACACTAGTCTAAAAAGGCAACCGGTCATGGGATCATATCTCCGAGCTTGTCGGATTTAACTTGGGAGCAATGAGAGAGTTGGAAATGGAGAATTGGGAAAATTGGGAAAATTGAAAAAATTGGGAAAAAATCGCATATTCGGCGGCTATTTCGGCGGCTATTTCGGCGGCTATTCGGCGGCTATCCGGCGGCTATATCGGCTATCCACAATTTCTCCAATCCGAGCAGTACCTTTTCAGGGAGATGCCAAACCTTAAATCGATTACTAAGCAAATCGAAATACTCCCAAAATTGCTGATTAACGCAACTCCCAAGAAGACCATCTGCAATGCCTACTTGTATCTCTTTTTTCCAAATTTTTGTTTCCATCACCTCCTCCGCCTTATTTTAAACTTCCAATTTCTAACTCTAACCTTATTAACCTTTAAGCTAAAGTTTCACTTGCCAGGCAACGGCAAAAGTACCGGGTGACCTCAATTAGCGGGCTACAGACTTTGAGGGCTCTCGCCAACGGATATATAAGGAGTTTGGGGCCCTACGCAGCTCCCCACGGTTCGGTGAGTACACAGCCCTGGGGGTTAGGGTTCTACGGAGATTCTGTTTTTATCACGTTCTCGCAGGGACGGTGCATGAGCTTGCATAGGTGCATCCATGGTTATGCTGATGTATGTGCACTGTGCACTGTGGTGACAAGTGAAAGATGTTGATGCTGCTCATTGTTGCGTTATGCAGCGTACACCATATTGGAAGTTTATTTGGGGGTAAGGGGTGGGTAGGGTAGGGGTAGGGGGGGTAGGGTAGGGGCTCAGGGCACGGGCTCAGGGCTAGGGCTCAGGGCTAGGGCAAGGGCTAGGGCTAGGGTACGGATTATGACATGTCTGTCGTCAATTCCCCAAGTCTGTGTTTTCCCACCCACCTGCTAACGCCTCACCTACGTCATTCCATGCATGCATGTTTGCGCCTTTTTCCCTTGCTTTTGATCGCCCTGCACTGTATAGGGAGGGTTAGGGTTGGAAAGGAAAAACTGTTTTTTCGCGTTCCCGAAAAGATAAAGACACAAGAGTTACACCAAAATGGAGCCCTGACCGAGGGCATTCATCTCCTTCCTTTCCACACCCCCATCTCCTCTCCTTTTCGTTTTATCTCACCTCCTCACTTTCCACATGGTTGCGAACCTTGTTCCCGAAATTGTCAGTTTGCTGCCCAATCTGGGTGCCCTAACCCACGCCCATCAGGCAATCGAAATAAGCTCTGCATTGTGTGTCTTGTTTGGTTTGGCTCCTGCCCGTTTCGGCCCAGTGTTGCCCTAAACCAAAACAAGCCTCATATATATAAGGGGCGGCGTCTTTCTCCTCTCTTTCCTCTTACTAACTGTTTAGAACCCACGACACTTTTCAGTACACCCTTTCTACTCACAACACCACTCAACACACAATGGTCAAGGTTGCCGATCTCATTCTCCGAGGCCTCATTTTCATGTTTGCCGCCATCATCATGGGTCTGGCCGGCTCGCTGGCCTCCACCCACAAGAAGGGCCACTACAACCCCCAGGTGTCGTACGCCGTCTTTTGCGGCGCGTGGTCGGCGCTCTTTGGCGTCTTCTACCCCGTGCTGGCCAACTTCATCGAGGCCATTGCCTTCCCCATTGTCATTCTCATCATTGACTTCATTTCCTGGGTGCTGACTCTTGCTGGAGGTGCTGCTCTTGCCACCGCCATCCGATGCCACTCGTGCGGCAACATGAACTACGTCAACTCCAACAAGGTGACCCAGGGCTCCAAGGGCCGATGCCGAAAGGCCCAGGCCACCGTGGCGTTCCTCTTTTTCGCCAACTTTTCCTTCCTCGCCACCATGATTCTGTCGGCCATTAGTGTGAAGCAGCTCGGCGCTTTTACCCTGCCCGGTCGATCTCGACGGTCTGCCCCTCGAACTGGTATTCCCACCATGTCGCAGGTTTAAGCACATGAGCGTAGCGAATGTGCTTACCCTACTGTCATCACACACAGTTCTCCCAAGTAGTGGTGCAGAGGAAGAGTTTGAGCAAACTCCCAACGGGGGTTATATGCTTTTGCGTCCTGTTTGTGTCACCCTAACTTAAAACATACCCAATGTTGTACTAGACAGTGCGGCAGTTTCTTTTCTTACGATTCTAATATTTTCTCATTCATTAATACAAACGAGGACAACGAACGCAGTGAGTTGTCTGAGTAGCAATAACGAAGACACGAACGTAGACAAGACAACGAACAAAGTGAGTTGTCTGAGTAGACAAGCCAACGAACAAAGTGAGTTGTCTTGTATTCCATCTTAGGAGTTGTCTTCTATTCCATCTTAGGAGTTGTATTTCTAGAAACTGTAGAAGTTGTAAAATTTGAGATTTTGAGCAAATGTAGAAGTTGTAGATGTTTGATTTTGAACTTCTTGAGTTGTCTTGTCTTGCATTGTGGAAGTTGTAAAATTTGAGATTTCGAACTTCATCAGTTGTCTTGCATTCCATTGTAGATATTTGGGATTTTGAATATCTTGAGCTATCTCAAAAAGTAGAAGTTGTAGATGTACTCTCTTGAAGTTGCACATGTCTGATTATCGTACAAGTGCTGTATTGAAGATCACAACATGGCTTGTTTCTGTAGTTCTGTGAGCTGTATGAAAAGACGAGACTTGTAGATGTTTGAACTTTTGAACTTTTTGGACTTCAAGAGTTGTCTTGTATACCATCGTACAAGTTGTATTTACAGACTGGCTTCATGAGCTGTCTGAATTAGTACAAGTTGTAGATGCCTCAAAAAGTGGAAGTTATAGATGTTTGATTTTGAATATCTCGACTTGTCTTGTTTACCATGGTACAAGTGTAGATGTTTGAAAAAACGAGGCTTGTAGATGTTTGGTTTTGTACTTCTTGACATGTCCTGTATACAGATGACATGATTAGAACTGAGCTGTCCCAAAACGAGACTTGTAGTTTTTGAGATTTTGAAGGTCATGACAGCATGGCTTGTTTCTGTGTCTGAAAAGTACAAGTTTAAGATGTCTGTATTGTGTTTGAAAGTCAGTTGTCTGACGTCAACAGCTGTAGATGTCTATGCCTTTGAACTTAGAGCTGTCTGACATGCTTGGGATTCATCTCATCAACAGTTCTGTAGGTCTATGGCATCAACTTGGAGTGTCTGATTACCTCTTGGAGAGTTGCTTTTCTAAATGAGCTGTATAGATAGAATGACTTGCTAACAGGTGAACTTGAGGTGTCTGACCTTACCATGTAGGAGGAGTGTCTGTATATGGACAGTGTTTGACCTTATGAGTTGTGTAAATGAACAGTCTTTTGGATATGACCTCATGAGCTCTGTAGATGACTTGTGTCTGTATACTGACAGATAGCTGTGTGTGTCTACAGTATTAGATGAACTTCTTAAGTTGCTTCTACAGCATGACCATCAACAGCTGACTTTGTAGAGCCGTCAGTCTTGACTTCCTAGGTCAGAAGGTCTATGAACGAGACTTGACGTCTTCTATAACTGCTGTGAGATACACTTCTAAATCAGTCATTGATGTCTATGGTCAGCTGTAGATGAACAGATGTCTTATAAGGTCTGCTGACGTACTCAGTGCTTGACTGACTTACTAGGTAACTGCTCTGTATCTGGACAGCGACCTAATGTCCTACATCATTGTACTGTAGATAGTGACATGTCTGATATTTGAGGTGTCCATGAACACAGTGGTCACTCACTTGTAGATGTACATGATATGGGTCTACTTGTGGCTTTTGTTTGTCTTCATTACTGTCAGCTTAACACCATATGGCAGTCAATTGTAGACTCTCTTACTTGACGCAGTCTTGTTCAAGTCAGACGCGTTTTCTGACTATGACTTTCACTACAAGTACAGTAGATGTCTAACTATGAACTTCAGAGCCAACAAACACCATACTGTCTTGTACTCGTACAAGTAGTGTTCTGGTAGACACTCAACACTTGTCATATCCTCCTATAATGCTACAACTGGATGTTCTTGTACTGCCTGAACTCCAGTCAATGACCTATAGCTGAGCAATGGAGACATTGGAAGATGTACAGTACATACTCGTACTTCTGGATCAAAATAGCCTGAACTGTCCAAGTAGCATTACAAGACTGTAGTGTTCGCCATACACCTCCATAGAGCTAAGTACACTGTAAGACAAGACATACCACAACTACACCAACTTGTGTTCCTAGAGCTACCTAAGACAAGACATAGACGTCCAACTGTCCGTCTCACAGGTGACTGAAGACTTGGTATGTATTCAGTCGTTTCTTTTTCAGATCTAGAATGTACTGAAGTTGAAGTCTTAGTATGCCCCATGTCTAATCTTAGAGAAGAGACTTGATATACTTACAACCAATCATACAGCATCATACAGCATCATACAGCATCATAAAGCCATCGTTCTACGGACCTCTTCTGTCCACCAGAATAGGCACCTGTTTTTCTGTCCATCACTTCTCCCCTTCATCTACTTACCCTCCCTTCCCTTTTGAATTTTAAACTTCCTTGGCGTCCCCTTTGGGCCAGGTTGTTGCCGAAACCGTGTGGAATGTGCGGCCTTCTGCAGTAGCAAGGCGGAGGAATAGAAAAGTGGAAAGTGAAAAAAAAAACGAAAAAAAAAAAATGCAGTTTTGCAGGCGGAAACGATTGAGGCGTTAACACCTTGGAGTTGCCCAAAATGACTCCATTTCGGAAAGTGGTGCTTTAGAAGGCACTTTAGAGCAACTTCAGATTTTTTCAGACACCTCACCTCCTACCCTTCAAGGGGCAAATAAGAACAGACATGAGACTATAGCGACAGGGTGTGTGCAACTGAATTCAAGACTGAATTCAAGACTGAATTTCAACTGGATAAAAGCGAATGTCGGACTGGATTTGGGGGTGCGGAACGGTAATTTAGAAAAATGACAGAAATTTGGTAGTAATTCGGTAAAATTTAGGAAAATTCGGCAAAATTCGGCAAAAAAATGGCACCTGTTTATTTTTTATTTTTTGTATTTTTTTATTTGCCTTGTTTTCCCTCCTTGTCATCCGCCAAGATGTCAAATGTAAGGGTCTGACGGGTTGAAAAGTGCAAAAAAAAAAAAAAACTGGAAAATTCAGAAAAATCAGAAAAATCAATTTCCGTCGATTTTCGTCGATTTCCCGATTTCCCGATTTCGCAATTTCGCAATTTCAATTTCCCACTTCCCCCTACGGCATTCCTCGATTACCTTCTCATTCCAAAGTCTACTGCTATCTCTTTTGGCCGTCCCAAACGGGATACAGTTTGACGAAAGGAGAAGGCAAAAGGAGAAAGACGAGACAAAAGAATTGTTCAAAAATACGACGAAAATACTGTACTTTTGTGCGAAAACATCTGCACTGCTGCATCGGGAATCGGCTTTAACAAAAGTGGTGTTACTAAAATCCCATGTATTTCGTAGTTCGGTAGACCGTTTTGCCTCTCCTATAGTCATACCCCCCCCTTTCCCCTTTTCATTCCAGATCGACGAATTCCTGCCGCACCATTGTTGAAGGCTGAGCTTGAGGTAGAAATTCAGGGGTTGCGGGAGTATGCTGTGGAGTGGGTGAAGAGGTTGGTTGATTTTGGTTGATTTTTTTTCGGCTTTTTTTTGGCCTTCTTTTCCACCTTTTGTGCACATTGTTTAGCACCCGTATGTCATGTCATGTAGATGAGCAGACCAGAGAATAAAGAAAGAATAAAAAAATAAAAAAATAAAAAAGAAAGATTTTGCCAAAAATCGAGAATTCCAAAAATCAACCAACGACACTATTCAACACTGTAACACACCGTACACCACCGTACACCACCATACACCCCTTCTACCCTACAGTCAAGATCGCGTACCTACTTCTTCGATACAGCCCAAACCTCATCCCGTGTACACTTTGTCTCCACTCTGGGAATGTGCCTGACCGTATCGGCTGTAGGGTGCAGTAATACAGCACGTACAGCGCGTACAGCGTGTGTACAGTGTAAAACAGCCAGATCGGCTGTATGTATGAGGAGCACGTGAATGTCCGAGGGAGAGAGATGTTACACAATATTATTCAGTGCTGGCAGTCACGTGACAAAACCGCGAAACCGACACAAACACGTCACGTCACGTGACACAAACACGTGTCAACCACGTATTCCACGTATTCCACATATTCCACATCCGCTCACACTAGCCCACCATGTCATCACACTAATACACATAAGATTTGCGGTCGTGGAAAAGTAAACAAAGTCACGTGAGAAGCCGTGTCGAAACGTGCACAGTGAAGATGTGATGCTTATTGGACGAGTGGAGGTGTAGGAGTGTGTAAAAGTAGGGCTGTGTTGTTTGGGTGGGGAAAGTTACACAGAAAGTGGAGGAGTGAAGGAAATGGGATGAGAGTGGTATGGTTTTGTTCGTCTCGTTGAGAGGAACAAAATGGTGTATTTCTTTTTCATTTCTGAGCAGTATTCCGCTTTTTATCCTGTCTCATATCCACACCCCATCTACACCCCGATTGATAAGCATTAGACTTGTGGGACGATGTCGAGACACGAGACAGGGGCATATTTGGTGCTGACGGAAATACGAGGTCTTGACAGCTCTGACTACAAGTAAGACATGTTTCACTGTTGAGGTATTATCTGGAAGTGAGTGGAGATGAGTCTGGTGATGTGTTTGATTACCTTCTTAATGGAGTTAAGAGGAGATATGACTAATGTTGGTGAGAAAATACTAAAAAATACAGTGGGACTTTCAGGGTCTTACGATAGACCGTTGAATGCCTACTATTAGTTAGTCTGAGTGTTGTTTGTATGTTTTTTGACAGTATTTCTTCAATTTTTGATTTTCTCACATTTACCGATAATTAGTCATAATTGTTTTGATAATTCGTCAAAAATCCCTAAAATTATCAAACCTCTTCTTCTTTTGTCTAAACCCTCCCCTGCATCGTCTGGCTAGCCTGAAGACATCTGTTAGCCCACAATCGTGACAGCTTGGCTGACGCTAGAAAACCCGACTAAACGCGTCACTAGTTTGGTGCTAAAGAAATGCGTTTTTGCGCTTGACGCATTTGCTAGAGTGACAGATCGGTGGGGCTACTGTCAGGGGTAGTTTCTGGGCGTGCTGTCAGTAAAATAATTACTTGTAATTAAGTGGAATAAAATGAATTTAACTGAAAATCCAAATAAATGGGGAAAATCAGCAAACAGCTGGAGATGACGTGGTGGGTGTAGAATCAAGAGAGTGTTACCATATGAAATGGCGTGTAGCTAAACAATCACTCTCGAACGTCCACTCTGTGGTTCACGAGTTCCTATGGTTGACCATAGAGGCGTTCAACATATTCCAGAGATAGCACTTGAAGACATGCAATAAAGGTGGTAGAGATCATGATAGTACTGGTATGCTACTATCAAACACTTCTTATGTGCTATTTGTTACAGGTTTACTAGGAATGTGTCTCAAATGTTGTATTACATAAGCATGATTGGAAAGTGCTCTCCTGGAAGAACCAATAGAGATACATACACAGCTCAAGTGTGTTTACGCGCCAAAAACAGAGATTCAAACATCTGGTACCTTGTTGCACTGATTGCTACCTTGTAAAACCTCTGTTGAGTGAATCAAACAAGTCTAAGAGCTGGTGGGAGCTGTCTGTCATACTCTGTCAAGTGTAGGAAGCTACATGGTACATACGGCCAACTGTCTGATTGATAATCTCTCACTTCCAGCAAATGTCTACCGAATTCGAGACCTCGTAGTAGATACTGAGAACTGTAGACTGACAGAAGGTCGTCTAAGGACATCAAGCAATACTCACTGGCGGAAAGAAAACAATGGTCTGGTGGTTCAGAGTGCCACGACGATCTTGTTCAAATGACCATTGAGATGTAGTCCAGCCTCCCAGTGGGACGTCAGGTCTTCTCTACCGGACTGAAGACTCTGCTGGGTCGTCTCTCACAGCATCTGAACTACCGAGGCTCAAGAACGATTCGTGGAACTTGAGAGCTATCTGGAAAGAAGCTAGCAACTACCATAGACTCTTGCAGCAACACACTTCACTCAAAGTCACCGTGGAATGCCTTGCCACTTCACCTCAGCTTCAGCAGAGAAGCACAGGCTCTAGTGACATTATCGGAGTAGACCTGTGCTTTGTGTAACACAACCACAGCCCCACAGCCCCAGAGTACACTCATATCTCCTCTCCCAAACACAATCACCTGTCCACCTCCTGTCCACACCCACTGCAACACTGGCTCTGGCGACCGTACGGAGACCTCGGCTGGATGACAGGTGGATACATGGAGAAGGGGGGATGGAGGATTGTGGGGGGTGGGGGATTGAGTGACTACGAGGCTGTCTGTTTGTGTTGCTTCATTAAGTGAGTCTGTGTTAGTGGGAAGTGTAAGCTCGTTGGTCCTGAGTGAGTCTGTGTTGGTGTAGTGTCAGCTCGTCCTGCTTCAGGTGTTAGTGGTTGTGTTGGGTTACTCACGAGTGTTAGGCTGCCATTGGTATCTGAGGAAATTGTTGAAGACTCACTTTTGAAGTGGACACGACCCTCTTATAACTTGTGACGCACCTGCCACCACAACACTTGGCATGTAACGCGAGATGGGGCTGTAGATTTTGAACGCTTGCAGTGAGCGCTAAGCATATGCGATTCTGATAAAAAATAGACCCCTCAACTCCTCTCGCTTCGGTGAATCGATTGGTACCACTCTCAAAGCTATTGGAACAGAATCCATCTCCAGCTCAAGAATTAAAGTAGAGGGGATCTGGATATTGAACTTTCCATATGCAGGGACGCAGAGATATTGAACTTAGTGAGGTGAGGTGACGTGGTGGAAAGTGATTGACATATGTTCCTCAGTATCAGTCTTTGAACTGGTAGTTGTGTTTGATGTTCAAGAAGATCATTATGAGACTTCCGGTAGAGTGGTTGAGATGATGAACAAGCTCCATGGTTTGAATCTATAAGAAGAGTAAGAACATGTGATCTCGTCTCCTTGTCTTCAATCTCTTTGTCCCAACTGCATGATGTATTGGATCATGTGCTTGTATACCCTTCATGACTACACGTCATCCCTCAGTGAACAACTAGCTGATATTGAAGACCTCACTGCCGAATAAGAATTATATCATTTTGTAGCCCTTTAATCAGAGACTGTTCCTATTAGCCTCCCACCTCTCCAGGACCCCTCTATCAATTTCTATGACCAATGTATCTCACCACTCACCTGTACACTGACGTGATCACAACTCGTGTGACACCTACTTGGGGAACTTTTTTTCAACTAAATGATCATCAAATTTCTTACACATTCTCAATAACTCTATTCACTTTACATGTACTTTTGGTATGTATCTAACTAAAATCACAGCACTCCATATCTCCCCTAAAATTCATTATTCAAAGCTGAAACTTCAACTGTAGTGTTATATCACGTGACCAGATATTCTTACAATTTTTCAGCACAATTTATTGTGTTATGGACGAGATCAAGAGGTCCAAATACTCCACCCCCAGCCGTGCGGCTCGGAAATTCGCTATAGCTTAAATTGCGAGAAAGAAATATATGCCAATATTTTGTGACAGAGCACTCCCACGTGACTTTCAAGAGTAGATTCGTGATCAGCGGATTCAGGCGGTCATTTTGATACCCATACAGGAGGATGTGTTAGGTAAAAAAAACAACTCCATTTTTACCAAACCTTTGAGAGCTATAAAGAGCAAAGC
Source organism: Yarrowia keelungensis (assembly GCA_001600195.1). NCBI lineage: Eukaryota > Fungi > Ascomycota > Dipodascomycetes > Dipodascales > Yarrowia > Yarrowia keelungensis. The sequence continues at coordinate 1,226,356 of BCJD01000003.1, read as the reverse complement.
GTCTGTAACTTGATAACGTCTTACACTGTCTTCTGAGAGCTCATTATGGGGTCTTCTCACTCTAACACTCTTGACAACATCATCTAACTTACTGACCGGTACCTAGGTCTCACTCTTGGAAAGTCGATTTTCCAATTTCTTTCGTTTTCCCAATTTTTTTCGTTTTTCCGATTTTTTTCAATTTTTCGTCATTTATTTATTCAATTATTTAATTCATTCACAACCCTCCTACACCGTCACGACAGCCTCCAACTGCTCATCGTCAAAAGTCGTAACAGCACGAACCTCTCCAGACGCAGGAGCAACCTGAGGATCAAGAGGAGCTCGCAGGTAAAATTGACCGTTGATGTCTCTGTACTTATCGGTGATGTAGTCCGTGTAAGTACCGGTAAAAACCCGACCCTCGTTCCGGATTCGCACAATATCCTCGCCCTTGAAGTCCTTGATCCAGAAATCGTACTTTCGGCTGAAATCCAGCACCTCAGGACCGTTGAAGATGAAATGGTCGCCTGAATCCACAGGGCCCATCATCGGGTTGATGGAAAAATCGTACACCAGCTCCCAGTGGGTCTTGATATCGCCAGACTCCACGGCCAGCTCGTGGGTAGGTCCCATTCGGAACAATTTAATGGGACACGAGACTTCCTTAGCAACAACGAGAGAAGCAAGTAGGGCAAGGGATTGAATGAGGAGCATTGAAGATGGTTGATGGTTGAATTTGGAGAAAAAGACCTGTATTTATAATGTCTAGTTGCACTGTGGGGTAATTCTTTGAACTCTTCTGATCTGTGGGGACACCGTTTGTGTAATTTTCTCCATATATCTCTATCTCCTTGTAGTTCGGGGCTACAGTATGAAAAGACCTGCATTACGAAATACCCCTGAAAGATATTACCCAAAACACAAAGAGAAGCAAGAGGCGAGACCCTGGCTCTCGGATAATTTCGGTAGTCGCGTAAACTTCTAGAAGGGGGAGAATAATCCGAAACACAAGAACAGAGGTGATAGTCATACCACTGAGAAGAGGTGAACTGGAACAATTTTTTAGTACAAATGGTATCAAAAAACAGCTCTTAAGTCACGTGACATACATTATTCTACTCTTCTTTGACTAACCCTGACTAACCCCACGCGGTCTAGATCAATATATTACACAGACCTCGCAGGATACAGGGATAGGTAGCAGCTGATTGTTCACCTGATTCACCTGATTCACCTGACTTTTCACCAGATGTAACACCTCCTTATTCTCAGTTTAGTTGTCTCCTCATCCTCGGATGTTTGAAGTGTTTCTTTTTATCACTTGTACTTTGTGAGACGTTAGAAAGCTTCAGAATGAGCAAATAATTATTGAAAACGACTGGAAGTTTCACTTCTACAAGTACAAAGGCTCAAGATACCTCTTCTGACTTGATCAACTCATCAAATCTTTAACTCAACATCTACATTAACCAACCTGAAATCTAGTCCCTGTCAGGTCTCGGCATCCTATAACAATAATAGTATCAAAATAACCCCCCGTTATTAGGTGGCTTTGCTCTCAATTAAGACCCGAATCATAGAATTTCGCCGTCACCAATAATTCGAGTCTTCATGTTTCTGTTGATAATATCTCCCCACAATTGAGTGAAGCACTATCAGAATCATAACTCGTCAGCATGAACACCAGCACTAAGAGCAGTTGATACGAATATTAGGAGATACTGTAAATACTGTATACGAACACACTTATCGACTAACAACAACCTGCCATACTCTCTCTGTCTTTAAACAGCGACAATTTACAATTCATAATGCTCAGGGTTAGCCAGGGTTGATCTATGGAATCACTACACCACCTCTACTTGTACGTACACCACCTCTCCCACACCACCTCTACTCACCCCCCTCCTACACCCACGTTCAATCTATAATTATTCTATAACCAAATCTAATCATTTACCCCCCACGCCGGCAATCATGGTCAAGCTCCACGCCAGACTCATACCGGGATCAAGCCACTGGGGCTGGAAGTTTTCGGTGAAAAACTTCCAGCTGGCGTTGGGGTCGAAAATCGCCCGGTCGAGCTGCAAAATGCCCTTCCAGCCGGAATCGACACTGCCCACAAACGTGGACACCCGCTGGTCCCACTCCTGGCGCACAAACTCCTCGTCACGCATATACGGCGAGATTGGCGTCGTGGGGAGCATGTGGATGCCGATGATGAACTCGGGGTTGGCGCCAAAGTACGTCGCGTGGTCGACCTTGTTTTCGAACGTGATGCCGGGCACCTTGTTCTTGATGAACTGCGCGGGCTGGTTCGTGTTGTCGTCCTTCATGAACCAGTACGTGTTCATGGACCGCCGCATGACCGCCAGCATGAGGTTTGCCCGCGCCTCCATCGCCTGGTTGCCGCTCGCGTTCGCCCACAGCTTCATGCCGTAGGCGAAATGGTAGTCCTCGGACGACGACTCCTCGTCCTTGCCGTCCGCAGACAGGAACAGCCCCTTGGCCCACGAGTGGCCCATGTACCAGTCAAACGACCGGGACACCGGGAAGTGGGGATCGTCGTGCGAGGGATTGGACGCGTCCCGCAACAAGGTGTCCACCCACTCCCGGTTCTGGTTCACCCACTGCCCGTCTCCAATCTCAGCGTCCACCTTGGCAATGATGCCGGCAGCGTGGATGAAGTAGGAGAAATGGAAATGGTGGTCGTTGTAGTACGTGTTGCCGAAATCGGCGTTGGGGTCGTTGAACCCGGCCACGGAGATCACGCCCTTCCACGTGGTATCGTAGACCAACGGGTTCTGCTGCTTGTTGGAGGCGAAAACGGCGAAAATCTGCTTGCACCGGTCCAGCAGCACCTTGGCCCGGGCCTTGTCGCCCACCACGTCGTTCAGCACCAGCAGAATCGTCGCAAACTTGTCCACGCCTTTTCCGGAAAAGTACATCGAGTCCAGGTTCGCCTGCTGATTCACGTCCTGGTCCATTTCCTGGATGGCAGCATCCGCAATACGTTTCAGAGCGTCCTGGTTCTGCAGCTGGCTCTGGAGGTCCCGTTTCAGCGGTTTGGGAAGGTAGCTAACGTCCCGCGGAAGCGTCTGCTCGGCCATGGTGAACCGGTCCGTGTTGTAGCCCGTGGCGTCGCCCTTGGCACACGTGAACAGCTTGCAGGGCGTCTCCCGCTGCTTGATCTCGTCGACCATCACGTGGCTGTGGTGCTCCAGCGCGTACATCAGCGGGAACCCGCTCTGGGACTGTCCGGCCGTCGGGAACTCGAGCGAGTAGATGCCCCGCAGACCGTCGTTGTCGATCGTCGCAGACAACGAGCCCCCGGTGGCATACTTGCCCGCCGCAGCGTCCAGGACCTGCTCGCTGCCTGGAGTCTCGGGCAGCACAGCCACCTGGATGACCGCGTTCTGGGCCGGGGCCTTGGAGGCAAAGTGCTGCGGGTCCAGCTGCCCAAACTCCAGGGCGCCCTCGGGCGCGTTGACGTACATGAGCCACACCACCTGGTTGTTGAGCGTCAGGCGGTACTTTTGCAGGTCCGGCCGCACGCTCTGGACCCGCTCAATGTTGGCAAACCCGACCTGCGAGCCGATGATCGGGCCCACGCCGTTGTACTTGGCGGTGACCATGCCCATGCCCCGCACGAGCGGAGCAGTGAGCCCGGCAGGACCCCGGCCAATCTGCACGTCCACGCTCAGGTGGTCCATGTTGTCGACGACCATGTCCATGCCCTGGGCAAACTCGTGGGCCCCAAACACCAGCGACATGATGCCCACGGGGTTGAAGTAGTACTGCGCGGGGTTCTGGTTGGGGTCGGGCCCGTAGACGAGCTGCGAGGCTCGCGTGTGCGACACCGCCAGGCCCTGGAAGTTGTCTGTCTTGGACCACCACACCGAGTAGGGGTAGACGTAGGCCGGCAGGTCGCGGTCGCCCAGCAGCATGTTAGCGTAGAACTTGTTGGTCTGCTGGGGTCCGTCCCTGGCGACGGGCGGCTTGAGCGGGTGTTCTCGCCGCTCAAACTGCGCCATGGGTTCGCTCGTAGCGATAGGAACTAGGGGGTTTCCGTTGAACATGGCTGGGGAGAAGGGGGAGGCAACAGGAGTACTTGTAGAAGTAACAGGAATAGTACTTGTGACCTTAGTTGGCTTAGGCTTAGGCTTCGGTCTCGGTCTCGTTCTCGTAGGTCTGTTGCTGACTACCTGCAGGGGTCTGGAGTAGGTAGCGACGTAGGTGCTGGTGTTAGCGGGGGTGGGGGTGGCAGATGACTGAGAGACCTTCAGGGTCAAAGACGTCAATGGGTGAGACGAATTGAGGGACAATGTCGAGTCAGAGACGTTCAACGTCAACGAGTGAGATGAATTGAAGGAATGAGACGTCAACGGATGAGAGGTGTTCAACGTCGATTCCGAGACATTCAACTTCAATGACGTCAAAGCCAACGAGTCCGAGATGTTCAAAGACTTGGAACGGAACACGGAGGTGTTCAGAGAGGACTCGTTGAATGACGTAGTCTGAGGGAGGTGTGACGTCAATGGGGTGGTGGAGTTGGACGTCAATGTACTTGTAGTGGTGTTCAGTGACACAGTGGAGTTGAACGAGACAGACGTAGTCAATGAAGCAGTGTTCAGTGTCGTAGAAGAATTGACTGAACCTGACGTGTATGAACCTGACTTGAACGACGTGTAGGATTCAGTCCCATTCAACGACGTGAACGACTCAGTGTTCAATGACTTGAAGGATTCAGTGTCATTCAACGAACCAGATGAATTGAGTGACGTGTAGTTCCCAGTGTCGTTCAATAAAGTGTAGTCATTCAATGACACGTCAATCTCACTCTCGTAACCCGTCTCATTCAATGGCTTCAACTCCTCCATCTCAATTGTCTCATTCTTTGTGTTCCCATCTGTGTTCCCATTTCCAATACTCACAATAGTAAAAGAGCTGACAGAAATAGCGAGAGGTGCAGAGCTCTTCCAAGCATCCAGGGTGGGGGAGCTTGTATACGTACTGGTGGTGAGAAAGGACGGGTTTTGTGTTTGTGTCGCGACTTTGATGGAGTTGGGGGGAATAGAGTTTGGGTAAGATGAGCTAGTCGGAGAGGGAATGCTGGAGGTGGAGGAGAGCTCGGATTGCGATTCTGAAGCCAGATCTGAGTTCCCCGAAGCGAGGGGAATACTCTCATATGCTCCATTTCGCCATTGGCCGTCTGTAGCGTTTTTTGTGGAGGTTTCCGTGGCACTCGAGTTCCCGAAAAAAGTTGGAGAGCGTGAAATATGTACACTCCCAACTCTACCCTCCATTATTGCTGCACCTACGCACGAATAGAGGAGAGATAGGGTGATGAGAGAGAGCATGGGAATAAAAGGGATTATTGGGAAATTCGAAAATTGGGAAAATCGAGGAAAATAAAAGAGGGTATGAGATGAAGATGGTTGGTTTAATGAGCGTGTGAGAATCAAGGAGTGTTTTCAAGGAGTGTCTTTAAGGAGTGTAAAGAGTGTCTTAATGAGCGTAAAGATTGTGTTGAATAGGCGTGTGTGTGGTTCGGTTCAGGATGAGGTACGCTCATATATACAGGTTGAGGCTGTGGGTTTCCATTGAACCCCTTCTTTTGGGAGACCATGTGCCAAGGAGTAGTCAAGGGAGGTAGCCAAGAGAAGATACGACTATACTGTTATGATTATGATGGAATTGTAAATGGTAGAAGATGTGAACCATTTTGTGTCTTCAGTGACTTGGTGACTTGGCATTTGTATTATACCCACAATGTCTCACTTGGTTCTTCTCTGGATTAATTAATTCCCCTCATAACGGTGTTGTGAGCCTCGCTGTTGGGGCTGTCTCATCAACTCTAGGAGACGCATTAGTTGGGAGGATAGATGGAATTTAGTTAGAACTGATTGGGAGTTGTTGAGGCTGATGGAACCTAATAGTTGAGGCTGGACCACATGCCGCATATAAGAATGAGGCTTCATAGAGGCGTTTTGTCCGAAGTAGGAAGAGTCTAGAATACGACAAAATGACAATGAATGGGAAAACAAGAGGCAACAAAAAATATGAGAAATCAATCCGAATAGGAAATGTTACAAGCTCTACAGTTGTGAAGACAGGTGACTGATAGTAATTTGGACATTAAAAATCACATTCTTTTCTATTATCACATAATACGTTCTAGAACTCTTGGCCTTGAGGAATGTACTGTACCTTCAGCATTAGGCATTGTAAAAATATCACAAATCTGGAGAATGTAGATGAGAAACCATTTGAGTCTAGAACAGTGATTGTCAATAGGTCACAAGCCAAGGCTCTGAATGAGGTCTTGGCTCAGGAATAAGTATAATCTCATGAACAGTACTGTATGATCATATGAACAGGAACTAATTCACTGACTCAAATGCCCCATTTTTGTCCATATAGAAATGCTAAATCTCGTATCTGCATCGTACACCATACAACCTACGATCTAGATCTTTCTATACCCTTCCTACTTTGCACGGATTATCTACCTGTAAACGGCAAACAATCCTGCAGTCGAGATAAGCCGTTGCAAAGGTATGGGAACAGGAATGTTGAAAAAGGAGACTCTTCATGAACAAGAGATTAGAATGTAGACAAGAGCTCAACGAAGATACACTTGCGAGATTATGTCTTCATCAATTACGAAGAGTTGTCGATACCAAGAGTGGGGCTCAATACCAATTGAAATATGTCACCCGTTTCTTTTCTCCACTTCCACTCTGGTGAGATACAAAAAGCAAAATCACCCCAACAAATCTCCGAGTCTAGAATTCATGTCGGAGAATTGTTGGTGGTCAAGAGTGTTAGATATTATGTTAGTAAAGCTCAGGTCTAGATCAATATGACACCATACAGAACTCCAAGATGACACTACACTTCGTACCTAGCACATACTGGTCGTTATCAGAGATTTTTGCGGATGACTAAGCAGACCTCTCATCGAATAGGTTCAACACCCCTCAGATTTTAACTTCTGGCATCCTGGCCGAGCGGTTAAGGCGAGAGATTAGAAATCTCTTGGGGTTTCCCCGCGTAGGTTCGAATCCTGCGGATGTCGTCATTTCTTTTTGTATTTTTTTTGATTCTTAGATTGCCTTATTGTGAGGCGAATTCTTAGAAGATCTCAGCCTTTTTGGCTGAATGCCTCTATTTTCCCAACAAATAACAGCAGATTTCATTACCTCGTGTGGCTTACGTAAGCCATTTGTGCACTCAATTTAAGGTTACTCAACAAACACAAAGACAAAGAGGGCCCGTTAAATATTTGGTGCATGAAAGAGACAGAACTTCTTGACTGATCGTCCAAAGTCAGTGAAAGTTGAATTAAAATGATTAGCTGGCTCAGAATAATTCATGGAAACTCTTACATCAAGAATTATTTCAGATCTCAGCGTGTTATTCTAAATGCCTCAACTTCCCCAACAAAACAATAAGGAATAGCTTATTTGACCATCACGTGTAGCTGACTAACACGTGGCACTCAGTCCATTTAAGGTTACTCAACGAACACAAACAGGAATTAACAAAAGTGGGCGATTGAGTGCATAAAAGTAAGAGAACTGCTTGAATATTTAGCCAAGATCAATGAAAGTTGGACCAAAATGAACCCCCGACTCTGAAGAACACATTCAAGCCTCCACCTCAATAATTCCAACAGATCTGAGCAATCTATTCTAAATGCCTCAATTACCCAACAAAAAAGAGAAGAATAGCTTATTTGCTTGTCACGTGTACCGTATCTCAGCTGACTGACATCATATTTAAGGTTACCCAACTAACACAGACACAAATTGGCAACGAAAGAAAGAAAACTACTTCAATAACTGTTCGAACTTCATGAAAGTTGAACTAACCTGAACCCACGAGTCTGAACATTGCACTCAGATCTCCACCTCAAGAAATGCTGTTGTTCTGAGCGAGCTCCGTTAAATGCCTCAATTTTCGGCCAGAAATAGCTTATTTAGACGTCACGTGATCTGCTTAATAAGCAAAATCTCACGGATCCTTTTTTTCGAAAATTGTTCTAAAGTGGCTCAATAAAAATGCATTCTGGAAAATGAGCATATGAGAGTAGATAGTGAAGCATGAGGTTTCTGATAGTGTTCATCTTATGTATGTGGCTATTTTATTCGAAGAGTTCTTCTAGTTCTAAGATGTGTAAAGCATGCGATCGACTCAATACAAGTAATGAGAATAGTTTCCTATCTGAGGTAGCAGAATTTTTTCGGTCAGTACCTTTTGATACCTACTGACGAGCTGAAAGTTTTATTGTACCTCCAGTTCTATGTTTCAGTCTATATGAGCTATAATGTGCGTATTTGATATCGTTGACTACATTTCAGAAACACTCAAACACCCCAAAAATTGCGAATAAAATTTCAAATTGGTGTAGAAGCTAGTCAGCCGCATTAGAATGGATGTTAAAATAGCACTCAATACACCATTTCAAAATTTCGTGCCGATTTTACTTTTGACAGCTTCTCTTCGTGTATGACTATAGCTGGTCAAAGTAGAACGACAAAAAACGACCAAATCTACTTAAGGAAGCTGGAGAAGTCAGTATACAGATATATTGGAGCACTAGAGATGCTATGCTTACTTGTTTCTGCCTGTTTGAATTTTATTCCAGCAATAACGGTGCACGACAGAAATCCTAACAAGAAAATAATTCAACGACAAAATCACAAACAGCTAGTACATGAAATACCTATAGAGTTTAACATTTATAGAATTATACGTTCAAAGAATCCCTTGACGGAATTTCCTGTTTATATCTTCAAATCTCATCGAGTTTGGACTTGCTCACTTGATGACATAGCGGTAGTGTCTGATGTCAAAATACAAATGGAATAAAGAAGGAAAGTATAAGTGATTATCCTGGCTCAATAGTGCACCTCTGAAGGTAGCTTTAGAAACTACTCTGGAAGCAGTTGCTATTTTTTTGAGCTTTTTGATGAGACTTTAGATCAAAGTGCCATGTCGAATGTTGGAGAGAGATGCAGTGGGTAATCAGCTGTATTTGATTATGAAAGCTACATGAGTAGATAAAGGCAGGCTTCCAGAGTGACAAGGTCTCTATAATTAGGTAGTTTCGATTTTTTTTTTAGCTGTTACTACCTCAACTACAGTACTGAGTATTGGTTGGAAATGAGAAAGGTGGTATCTTTTTAGGGAAGAGAGAAGAACAGAATACAACTTAAGCACTATTTTACTTGCTACGCCAAAAGCATTAGAGACCAATTCTCTACGGTTTATCATTGATATTGATCAAACTATGACTCTTTGAAATTCTGAGTCAGCTTATAGATATAACCTCCTTATTTCGGACCTGTGAGGTTGTTAGAAAGCAGAAAAAGCTATGGATGTATTTGAGCACATGGTAGGTACACTCTGGAACTGTTCCAGGGGTGGTTTGAATCTTATTCAGCTTGTTTGTGGACTTCTAGAGATACTACAGTTGAGTTATTTGAACGTGATTGATAGTGCCAATAACACCCTTGGAGGGTTAAGAAGAGTGAATTTAGACACATTATTGCCTCAAAAAACCGAAAAAGTTAGTCGTGAGTCTTCTACTCGACTAGATTGTCATTTTCATCACCGTTAAAACTTCAAGGTAGTTCATGAAACAAACTGGTGTAGTTTTTGCAAATCAGCACAGATTTTGACAATTTGTTCACCCACATAGACAATGTCGCTGTGAGAGTCACTAAAGCTTGTCTATATGTGTTTTGGATTTTTTCTGGTCTTTTGTGAAGCTTTCAGAGTGACAACATCTCCTTGAGAGAATGACATCATGGATTTCTGACTGCCAAAGGAGGTAGAAGATGTTGCGGGTCACGTGACTTGAAAGATGTTGGTGACAAAACGACAATAGAAAGCTTTTGTTGACATGCTCTTCAGTCTGTTCATTCTCTACATGATGTCAATTTTGACGAAACCGTTTTTCGTATAGCTTAAATCTTTTGAATAGCTAGAGTTCGAATATATCTTGGTAAAGTCACGCGACTCACCCAGGACCAAAACAGCTGAACTTGCCGTCTTCTTACGGTCATTTTGACACCTCCAACGAGCCAATTCTGAGGTTTTCAATAATTGCAGGAATTTGGCCGAGATGACTAATATAGCTTAATTTGGCTGTGTTACTTGAGAACAGATGGCAAGAAGTTTAACAGCGCCGCTTACTTCTCATTGTCAATACTAAGCCCAGCTCCTTTTTCTGATCATTTTGATACCAGCAACGAGTCAATCATAAAGATTTAAGAAATTGTGTCTAATTTCTCGTTGGTTGTTTCGAGTTGGCTATAGCTTAAATATGCCATAGACCTTGAAGTCTAAGAAACACTCACACATGAGCTCCATTCATCTGCGAATAGTATTTTCAAGTTCCCGTCACTTTTCTGATCATAATGATACCACAAAAGGGTCAATCCTGAAGCTGCAAAAAAATGTTGCAATTTCACTATAGCTTAATTTGGTTGTATCAGTAGAAGTAGAATGTCCAAACAGGCAATAACGCCACGTGCCTGAAACAGCTACACTCAAATTCAGCTCGTTCTTGGCTTCATTTTGGTACCAACAACGGGCCAATTCTGAGATTCCAAGTAATTGCATCTGACATGAGTCGACTGGCTATAGCTGTAATTGGCTGTAAAACTAGACTCAAAATATGTTCGGAACTGCAAGCACTACGAAGTGAAGACTGCTAACACAGAACCCATCTTTTTCTACTCTTCATAGCCAATGCTGAGATTTTACAAATTTGATGCCAGTTCTTTTTCTTGGCTGCAAATATTAGTTATACTTGTAGCTTGACTAAAATGCAATCATGAATCGCTAGAACTTAGCTAGTACAAATTACAAATACGGATAAGACAATGACTAAAAAGACGCCTAGACCCAGTAATTGACAGACTTGTAGATCGGAGAAGATTGTGTAGATTCGTAGTGCTGATGGCTTGATGACTTGAATCGAGGCTGTATTTATAATGATTGACTTGATCACGGTCATTCATCTAAATTACTGTGCTTCTAGCCGTTGTTTCTCAGAGGTACATAATCTTCATCTAATTAGCACTTCATTTTTGACGTTCTCTTTTTCTCAAAATCGCAACACACCTCAAACACGTCAATATTAATATCAAAATAACCGCCAGAATACCCTGATTATGAAAGTAGTCTCAGAATCTACGTGCCTTTGTTGTAGCACGAAATATCAGCACACATCTATTTCTCTCATTTTAAGCTATAGCGAATTTCCGAGCCGCACGGCTGGGGGTGGTGTTTTTGGTCCTCCACAAAGTGGGCAATAGTTGAGCTGGTGAGCTGAAATTTTGTGTGGCTGTTGAAAAAGCGTTCACTAACTCTCTGGAATAATATTAACTCTTGATGTCTCGTATTGAGAGAGTAGTGAACTTTTGTTTTCTGTCGTCACTGAGTCAACTAAAGTTCACTGTTTTGATAAAAGCGCCCCATCTCGCCTAAAACACCAGCAAAGTAAAAACTTCAGAAAGTGGTCGAAATTGGTACCAAAAGAGCGAGAAAATTACCCCGAGTCGATTGCAACCACTCACTAGCTCATCCGACTTTTCAGTCCTGAGCTATTCAACATATCCCTGTTCATTTAAATTAAGGTGATCCCAATATTACGTAATTTCCGAGCCGCACGGCTGGGTTTGGTGTTTTTGGCCCTCAATAAAACGGGCAGTTGTCATGCTGCTGGGCTCAAATTTTGTGTGGCAGTTGAAAAAGCGTTTACTAATTCTCTGACAAAACCTCAACCTTTGCTGTCTCGTATTCAGAAAGTAGTGAACTTTTGTTTTCTGTCGTTACTGAGTCAACTAAAGTTGAAGTAAGAATAATTACTGGTAGTTAGCTAGTGGGTAACAACCATTGCTTGTTCTTTCCCGATATAATGTATGATAGGATATTGGCGAGAATCTCCATACTACCGGCACCTGTAAACAACAAGATCAATTGTAGATAGATACTCACAACAAGCTCTTCCTGATTGCCATAAACAATCATGCCTTATCTCATTTCTCCAACATAAAACAATAGAAAATGCAAGCGGGAAACTAAAAGCAGCACTACAAGCTACAAGGGAATAGCCCAATAAATACAACCACAGCACTTTGTACTTTGTACTCCGTGCTGTTTGCAAATACAACACCAGCACGTCGTACTTCGTACTCCGTGCTGCTCATTAATGACTCTATAAATACTAACCCGCCACAGGCGATCGGCAGGTGAAGGAAGACGTATTTCCTCCCGGGGCGTCAAAGGCCTGAACCAGGTTGTACACAGACGCATAGGCGCCCAAAATGGCAGTTGCCAGCGACATTAGAAAAATGATAATGTTGAAGAGCATCCACCAGGGTCGTCCCGACAGTCCTCGCTTCCATCTGCTCCAGTTTTTCCAGGTATCGACTCTAGTCACCGTGTTTGTGTGAGGGTCAAAGTGGTCTTCCTTGGACGCCTCTTCCTGGAGCGTGAGGCCTGCGTAGAGGAAAGGAGGCAGAGTATAGGAGAACTGGAGGATACAGATGGCTCCCACGAGAGAAACGAGAGAAGAAAACTGGGGGATGGCTGAGGCGATAACGAAAGCCACAGCCCAGTAGACGAAGACCGCGAGAGTCCACAGAACTCGGCCTCCAGCTGAATCGGTGATATTGGGCAGTCTGAGGATTCGTTGAAAGACTGTTCGGTAGACAACCTTGACTCCGACGTTTCCGTACAGAGCAGCAGCGATAAGAGCTGAAACAACTCCAATCATGTTGAGAGCGTCCTGCCAGTTTTTTTCGTATCTCGTCTCGCTAGGAACGCCCTGGTTGGCCGGGTTCATCACAAACTGGCCTTGGTACGCGTACACAAACACGCCAAAGAGCATGTAGCAGCAGTAGATGACCGTCTGGGCCGTGAGCATACCTTTAATGAAGTCTCTGGGTCGTCGCATTTCCGCGCAGAACTCGACAAACATCATGGCTCCTCCGTACGAGTAGACAATGTTCATGAGACCTTGGAGCTGGGTCTGGAAGGGGATATCTGTAGCGACTGCTGACGTCTTTTTGGGAGGCAAAGGAGAGCCGTAGACGAGCTCGTTTCCTCGGACGTTGATTCCGTACTGTCTGGCGAGACCCATAGTCGCAAAACAAATGGCCAAATTCATCCAGATGGCGAAATTCGCGAGAAAACCAAAGTTTTTCAGCGACCGAATCTGGCCAACAAGCATACCTGCTCCCATGAAGATGATACAGAGAGCAGCAAAACAGACGTGCGATTTGCCGTCTTCAGAGTGGTTAGCAGCAACCTGGGAGAGAGCTTGACCGTTGGAAAGAACCAGAACTCCAACGTTACACCACAGCTGGATGGATTGAAGCAGGTCGACGGCTAGACGAAACACAGGACCGTAGATTCTTGTCGCCATGTCTCCGTACGTCCGCATGGGGTACTGCGGACTGTCCATTTTCATGTACATTTTGAAAATGAGCCAGCCGGTGTACGCAGCTGTGATGGCAAGCACGGTAAAAAGGAAAATTCCGGGAAAGTATCCCAAAGTGGAAATCGAATAGGGAGCTCCTGTAGGACCCATGATATCTGTAGTGATGAGGTAGAAGACCGACATCCACGAAGCTGTTTTCAGAGCCTTGTTAGCCACAGCCATATCTTCCTTGGCTCCCGGAATTCCGTCCAAAACACCTTCTTTATTATGTGTATGGTCTCCTCGGTAGTCGTCCGGGTAATCCTGTTTTTCCAGAGCTCCTTCCTCGGATGCTTCCTCGGAAACGACCACAGGCTCAGCGTTCACAACCTCGGGTTCCTTCTTTTTGAAAAACCGAGCGAATCCGGGAATCAGCGTGATCTGGTCCGGAGGAAGAGCGTCTTCTTTACGTCGCTGGATAGCTGCATAGTAGTAGTACGCTTCTCGTGGAGCATGGTAGTTGAGTTGGTCCGAGTCTGCCTCCTCAATGATCATGATCGGTTCATTGGCAGCATCCAGATGGGGGTGGTCATGGTGGTGGTGTTCGTGTTCATGGTAGGCAGGAGATGACTCAGCTGAATCGGGTTGACCTTCAGCCGGCTTTTCCTTCTTAAAACGAGAAAAGACGCCCATTGTAAATACCGTACTGTAGATGACTATTCAAAGGAAGACTCAATACTGATATATATGCCCACCGTGATTACACCACCACCTCTGAAACCATAAAAGTGCCGTTCATATCAAACTTCCGTTCCTCGTCCTTGTCCACCGCATCTGCCCTGCAGTACCAAGCCGCCAGCTAAAGTGAAAATGCCTCGGCCAGGGGGGCTTTGTGTAGCAAGTAGAGCCCCGTTTGAACTGCTTTCAATCGCAACGTCAACTGTGCGTACCATCTGCCACCCCGCTATACTCGCCTCCGCTTATCAAGATCAGCCATTCTACGTTTACGGTTGTTTTCTTCTTGTCGGTTTGCGTTTGCACATTTTCATTTAACGTTGCTCGATGCATGGACCGACTTGGCACGGGAAAGTTTGGCTGACGAAATCCGGAAAAAACGGGAGACGAGGGGGGGTTTTGAAGACGTCGATCTGACAAGAAGCCGTTTTCGAGGAGGTCAGTGAACCTCCCATTAACATAGGACGTCACTGGCATCCTCCCACAACAGCCAAACACGATAAGCTCCGCCACTGCCGTATGAAACTTTGCATCCGTTTTGTGAGGCGCGAAAAAGATGACGAGACGATAAGATGAGCCAATGGGAGAAAGGGGGTCACGTGCAACGGGCCCCAGAGATGTCTACCACCGAAAAAAGCTCCTTGGAACGCTTCAGAACGCTTGCTAACAGGACTTGTACTGCTCGTAGTGTTCCTCGGCTAACGATCTTGTCTTTTGAATTCAAACTTGCAATAAGCCTGTGCCGTATGGGGTTGCAAGCGATTTTCGGGGTCCGCAGAGATGAAGCCACAGACGCTAAAAAGTGACACACTCCACCGTTAAGCCCCGACTAAAAGGACGGAGAGTGGGCAGCAGTCCAACAACGCCGACAAAGTGCATGGTTTCAACGGTAACCTGCCACAAGCCCTCCGAACGCCATTTTTCCGGCTTGGCAAACGCATTGCAGTGCCTTACATTAAACGGCAGTGCAGTGAGCTGCATCTTCGGAACGGGATGAGTTTCGGACAAACGTACGTCGTAAAAAAACACTAGCGGAAGTGGGGAAAACAAGAGAGGCATAAGGAGGCGAACCAAGGCATTAGAAGGCGCTAGGAGGTGATAGGAGGTGCTAGAGAGCTGTTCTGAGTCATCTGTTGTTTGATTGGTCATTAGAAGTACTTCTAACGCACAACTTTTTACCCTCATAAAAACCTGCTACAAGTGTACTCGTACAATGACTTGCCACTCACTCCATACTCCCAAAGGTCGCGTGACTGAGATATTAAAACCCCCACTTTTGCTGCACTTTTTCCGTGCCTGTCTCAACCTTTAAAGTAAGTATTTTTCAGAACACCACAGACGTCTCAATATCCATCAGAAAAGCTCACAAACACTCTCCCTGTAATCGCCACACTCTCCTCATCAATTTGATACCACTTTCCCCCCCACAATCACCCCACCCCCTCGCTAGTGACGTTGCTACTCCAAAGTTTCGAAAGCCACTAGTCCAAAGCTTGAGCGCCTCACCATGGGCTAATCTAGCCAACTCCGGCCGTTCCTGGAAGTCCCATCTTGCTGCCTTCGATTCGTATCAGAAACGGTGGAAAAACTATCTCTGAAAAACTGTCCTCAAGCCACAGATAGCGATTAAACGGTCAAGTTCAAGGCGTGACCAAGCTATACGGATAAGTGGTAAAGTTGATACCGACAGGGTCTTAACCGAATGTCTCAGACGGCTATAGACTGCACCAATTAGTATAATGGATGCGTCGAGGAGAGACTGAGGGGTGAGACTGAAAAAAATGCTTCCTTATACTGGTACCTGTACTACCTACAAGTCTTGGTGTTGATCTTCTTATCTAGATTGCCACTACAGAGAAGAGGCAGATTTCAAATATCGCCACTTTCTTACGTAATCAAAGACTGACGAAAGACACAAGGTACAGTACTTCACACTGCACATCGCCACTTGTGTGCTTACGTAATCAACTAAAATGAGGCCAAATACAACAAAACTAACATCACTGCAGTCCTCTCTGCTTGAGGAATCCAATGGTGCTGTTAATTAGCCTGTAGCGTTGATATTACTGTTTCCTAGTTGCTAGAAAGACACCCGACACTTGGCATGTAATTGGTACGATCAAGCTCCAAGCAGAAGCCCCCCAACTTGCGACACAGTGAAGCTACAGCGATAAAAAATTGACCATTCAAATCCCCTCGTCTCGAGCAATCCACTGGTACCATTTTCGAGTCGACCCGGTGCTTACCCATGAAGTCGTTTTATTAAGGTGGAGTTCAGATATTTACTGACTAATCCTGAGATGGAAAATGCACAATTATATTGAACTCAAAGCAGGGTCACGAGATGCGTTTCTTTGTTAGTTTATTCTATATATACGGGTGAGCCATCACTCTTCCTCGTTCCCCTCTTCCTCATTCCCCTCTTCCACAATTCCCTCTTCATCATTTCCCTCTCCCACGTTCCCCTCTTCCACGTTTCCTTCATCATTTTTCCCACCCGTAGAAGCCATGCCAGACACCCACAACCACTCATGGTCATGGCGTAGGCGTCTTCGTTTGCCCGAAGGACCCATTCTGATACTTGTAGTCGTACGGTCTCGGGCGTATCGTTTCCTTCGTTCCTGCTCCTCTGCCCATTTCTCAGGGTAGGCGATGAAGTGGAGCGGGTTCTTGATGACCAGCACGAGCTCCTCATCGCGCGCCGACGCCTGGAAGGAGATGGGGGGCAGCCGGGCGTCTTTGACCAGCTTGCACTGCTCCTCACACTCGCCTTCTTTGTGGTTGTGCTGGCACGATCGCAGAAACGCAGAGTCCAGGGTCACTGTGAACTTGTGGTCTCTCCAGTCGGGAAGAGGAGGTGAGCTGGGTGGTGGGGTGTTGGTGTCACGAGGAGGAGATTGGACGTTGGAGTCAGTGCTCAGGTCGATGAAGTCTATGGTCTTGGCTTTGATCTGTGGAGGTGAAGACGCTAGGTCATTGGTGTTCTCAGATCGAGGTGACAGTGGTGTATGTGTAGATGAAATTTCCTGATTGGTCTCAATTGACGAAGACATGTTTGGAGTGTGTAGTGAAGATGTGTGAATTGAGGTGGAGGTGTATGCTTTTGAAATTGTACAGTCGCGTCACCCTTCATTAACATGCATGAATCAAGTGACGCGAGTTTACGCGTCCTAAGAATGGGTGCTTGATATTCTTCTAGTTGAGAATAGAACCAAGAAGAACATGGATCTCAGTAACAAAAGCGTCATTATCGATTTCCTTCTCTGTTAATACCTCCTGGTTGTGTCTTTTATTTTTTATTTTTTATTTTTTATTTTTTATTTTTTATTTTTCTTAATTCACTGTAATATAGTTTTAATTACTGTATAATCATAATGGCTGACTTATTTGGCTGATTCGTGTATAAACTGATGTGAGAGATGGGTATTACTAAGCTGGCGGATTCGACTCTACCGATTCCAATGTGAGTGTCTTGATTTAGGTGTTACAAGTACTTAATTAAACGTATTTTTGATGAATTAAACTCAATATACTGTAATAAAATTCTGGAAAATATTAAATAAACAGGAAAAATAAAATAAAATCGGAAAAAATAAAATAAATCTCAAAAACTGCAAAAAATACAGAAAAACGTCGATAACACAAAACACACCCCATAATACAACACCACAGCTCTCACAAACTCCGTATCATCACTAATACTACCCACACCCCCCTCCTACTTCTATCATCATCTCATTCAATAAATATCACTCGTCCATCCCGCTGAGCAGAGGTTCAGCTTCCTCATCTTCGCACTGTGCATTCGCCTCCTGTCTGGCCTCGTGCTCGCTCTTTCTCTCGTTCCACCTGAGTCTGTCTCGGTTGAGATATCTGCCGTACATGATGAGAGCAACCATGATTGGCAGCTGGACGAAAACCACAAAGGTGACTGCCAACGACACCCAGATCCAGTCGATGAAGTGCGACTCGTCCCAGGAGTGAAACCGGTTGACCACCAGAGGCGTAGAGGCCTCAAAGAACCGGGCAAACATCATGGCCAGCGGAATCACCAGCCACAGAGACGTCTTGTAGGGAGGAGCGTTTTTTTCGTCAAACTCATAGCCGGATTCCAGATCCTCTGCGCTGGCTTCCGAGGTCATGTTGATGAGGGAAGGTACTGTATGGATACTGGATGAGGGATGGAAGATATAAGAGTCGGAAGAGAGCTACTGTAGTGAACTTTGAAAAAGCCGCGGTGTGATGTGAGACATAGCGATACCTAAGTGAGAGGTATTTGTGTAGGTTGAAGGGTAGTATTGGGGTCGGTTTGGAGGTTGCAAAATGCTCCAGAACAGGTGCATCAAAAACAACAGCTCTTCAGTTATCTACTTGTATGTGTACACCCCCAACAGAGAGTTCAATATACGGCCGTTATTGCGTTATATATGTCCCTGGTCGATCAAACTTATAATACGAGTCACCTTAGCTGAATGTCGATGGGGAGGGGGGGGGGGGGGCAAACGTACGGGTAACTTCTTCTTTTGTATTCAGACAAATATCTCTCACACAAGAGTTACCATTCTTTCACGAAAACACTTCATTTTTGACCTCAAGTTCAAGTGCAGTAGCTACTGTACTATGTTTCCGCCCACCAGTCAACCTCATCGTCAAACTTCATTCCATGCAACTCAGACAAGACTATTAAAAGCCTCTAATCCTCACCTTACTGCCAAGCCTCGTATGCATGATAACGGAACTTAATCGGATGAGGTACAAGCAGACGAGCTACAAGTACAAGTGTACCAGTCAAACGTGGCTAGTTCGGGGGGTTACCCTATTTTTATCCCCTTTAGGACCAAAGCCCCAAAACGTGTTTTCGTCCGAAAGGGGAAAGTATCGAAATCTGTGTGTGTTTTAGATATTGGATACCCACAACTCCACTGTAACTCTTCCACACCACGACACCATTGCCTGACCAACCACAATTTATACCCTTTTTGACTGACCTAAAGACACCACTGCTAATACCACCTACGATACCTTGATGTTGGATGAGACGCCACCTGTCATGTTACCCTTGACTGTGTCTTTGTGTTACATAACCAGACCCCCAAGCCTGACAGTAAAGGACCCCAGCACTAGAGAGTATCTCCATGAGGAGTTCTAGCGCCTGTTGTAACGGAGATGCCTCTTTTGACAGGTCAATTTGCCCCAATCTCACGACTGGCTGCCCCAAAACCTCATATAACAGTCACGACTGACCCCTCCAGCTAAGTAAGATTGCCGATTCTGCTGCCAGCTGTCTTTGATAGTGGAATTGACGGTATCAATCACTATATCTTCTGTTAATCATTGCCTGTAGAAGTGTTCTTTGTAAACGAAATGATGTACCTGTACTCACGAAGTCCCCTTAAGTAATGATAGGTAGACCTGTTAACCAGTTTACTTACAGCCAATCTCTCAAGGTAGGGTGACCCCCCGAACTACCGCTAGCCACGTTTGACTGGCACTAGAATGATACATTTGATTACAGTGCTCGTATTTTCAACACAATACACCTTCACAAAGGCTCCTCCAAACATTCTCATTTACTCCAACAGATGCAAGCGATGCCTCCTACTGTTGGTCAATGACACTCTGGCTACGGTATCAACTCCTAGTATTGGCTACGGTATCAACTCCTAGTTTTGGTCGACAACAGTTGCTACGCAACAATTGTCTCCTACTGATGGTCAACGACACTCAGGCTACGCCTTCGTATCGTCTCCTACTGTTTTCACAATAAATATAACTAAAGCACTCTAATCACTTCATATACACCCTCAGACCATCTCCCAGACTCATGGTGATATGGGTCTTGAACAGCACAGGAAGCCCCTGCTCGTCTCGCCATTCAATCTCGGAAAACTCCTGGATCAGCCGCACAATCACGTACGAAGCCTCGGTCAAGGCGTACTGCTGACCTAAGCAGATTCTTGGGCCTCCATTAAACGGCAAATACTCCCATCCTTTAGGACAGTCAGGCTCTCCCCAGCGTTCAGGACGGAAATCCGACGCGTCAGGACCCCAGATTCCCTGATTGTGGTGCATGAACAGCACCGAGTACGCCACAATCTGGTTTTTCGCCACGTAGATGGGCTCATCGTAGTTCTTGCCTCCTCCTGTAGGTAAGGTAGTCTCCTTGTTGGCTTGTCGCATGTTGATAGGAACAGGAGGACACAGTCGAAGAGCTTCATTCACCACATACCGCAAATAAGTACACCTCTTGAGCGACTCAAAGGTGATTGAGTCGGGGGAAGACCCGAAATGAGCCTTGATCTCTTCCCGAAGTTTTGTCTGCTTCTCAGTGTTGGCTACGAGACATAGGAACACGAACGAAAGAAGAGCAGCTGTGGTATCTCGTCCAGCAATGAGAATGTTGATCAGCTGGTCTCTGATGGCAGCTGGGTCTCGGGTCACCTGAGCTAGCTCATAGAGAAACGTGTACTTGTCTGCACTCTTGAGCTTGAGTTCCTCAGGACTCAGCTGCAAAGCCTGGTTGACAAAATGGTTGGAAAAGGCATGCACGTTGTTGACGGCGGTGTGGAACTTGTTGCGGTAGAGAACATCGCCCCAGATCCAGTAGAACCGTTGTAGTTTGGATCGCATGGCGGAAAATTCGAGAGCAGTAGTCAGAGCTTCAGGGTACGCTTTTCGGATTTCTTCGGAGACGGAAACGGAGGAGACGTGGGATGAGTCACGTGATGAGGTGTCACGTGAAAAGGGCCGCTCATTTAGCGAAGAGTCACGTGATCCAATAAGAGGGCTCTTCTCATTAGTTGTCTCCCACTCACTCAGAACATTGGAGTGATAGTCACGTGTTTTGAAGACGAGTTTTTCAGCGAGTTTCCCATTCGTCTTCACCTCCTTCAAACAGTCTCCCAGACTATCGACTGACTCTCCATAGAGCAAATCCGTAGCAGTGTCCATTGTCAACATGAAAAACAACTCCTGAACATCCACTTCTCCGTTGAGAGCCACCTTTCTCTTCACAATATCCATAAGTTGCTGCAGTGATCTCTCCAAAGACGACAAATGACTGACTCTTTCCTTTGTGAACTGGGGTCTAAGTAGAGCTCTAGAATGGGCCCATCTCTGACCGTCAAGAGTAAAAATTCCGTCTCCCATTAGCGTGAACAACAGAGCATGTCTGGTCTTTCCGAGATCATAGTCCGAAAACTGCGTCGCCAGAATCGCCTTGATGTTCTCGGACTCCGAAGTGTAGATGACCTGTTCTCCTCCTAACGAGACGATAAACGTGCGCATCTGGGTGAAGTAGTGGACGATTTTGGCGTTGTAGAAGCGGTCCTTGTTGCATCTGATGACCGCGTAGATGAGCCACCAGCCGAATAGACCTGAGGATCTAGATGGACATTTTCCGAGACTCAGACGGTACTCCTTGTATCTTCGATGGAAGACGTTGATCTGGGAGTTCAACAGTAGGAGTAATAGGACCACAGGCACAAACAGAAATGGTAGTAGAAGCAGTTCGAGGTTTGGTATCATCTTGACTTGAAGCTGCGAGTCTTGGACCTTACCCCTAAGTATATATCTGACCCTGTGTCTTTGTACCACCCCTTTATTCCTCCACCTTAAAATCGGACAACCAACAAGGAATGAGACATGTGATGGAAACACACTAAGCTGACTTGAGACGCTAGTGAAGGAGAAATGTGGGGTAGAGTCCGCACGTGCAAGTGTCAGGAGAGATCTGTTGAGTCACGTGACAAAAGGGGAATTGAACGGTACTGTACTGTACGCTTTTGTGTCTTTGGGGCAATTGGAAAATTGCATCTTATTCTTGGCCTTCAAACATCTTCAACTGTATTCTTTCCAAGTTGAGCTTACACCAAAGAGAGAAGCATTTATCAGATGAGAACTCAGTAAGCTCCCAACCTCAGAGCTCATAACCTCAAGGTAGAGATCTCAGGACATCTTCAAAGCTCATAACCCCAGTAGACAGTCTCCTTCACCTCCCTCTTTTCTCATAACCTGACGTAACCCAACAAAGATTACTGATCTCAGTAAGTACTTTCCCCACCTCTTAGTGGGGTAGGTTGAACGTGCAACTTGTGAAACATCTTCAAAACGAGGTGTTTGGAAGCGGAAAAAAAAGCCCTACAAACACAGAAGGTGGAGCTGTCATTTAGACAACATCAATTGTCAGCTGACCTCAAAAACTGTTCTTCTTACGGTGTTCAAAATCACCACACAACCACCTCATGTAACATTGTTTTGGCAGCCAGGAGGATATTTTACCCCACATAACCGGATTTTATTAATTGATGAGTTGAGGCAAGCTAGAGGACGAAATGAGGCCAGAAAAGCTGATGTAGCAGTGCAGCGTAGGATTGGCGAGAATATTGAATCCAAACCGGGTTATTTTCACCCTTGATTTCATCCGCATTACTAATCGCAAATTGACATTGGGAGGTACAACGAAATCAGGGTTATCTTATCCATCTGTTTTGATTCAGTGTTTTTAAAAAAAACATCTATCAAATTCAGTCCATCCAATCCCAGTACAGTACTTGTAGCAAATGCAGTTCGCATGACAGATTGTGCTGGGGTATTTCTAGGAGGGTCCCACTAAATGGTCAGATAAATTCACGCCTTAAAATTAAAACCGTCACAGACGCACCAACAATAGAGCTATCAAAACGGCAATAGTACAGTTGAAATCCTCTCGTCTTCCTCTTCATTTTGGTACTAAATAAGCCAGGATTTGGTTGCACACGGGTAATGGTGGTTTGACTCTCCACTTCGAAAGCATCACCTTGTCGAAGAACCACCTTATGAAGACTGAAAATAAAGGGGAAAAAAAAAAAAAAAAAAAAACCCCAAACCAAACTTCTCAGCTATTCTGTAAATTTGCTTTTTTCACACCACCAACGTCCACCTTCCTATTACACGTCCACCTTCCTATTCCCAACTTTCCACTGACTAACCACACATGCACACCTTAATTACGTCAGATCATCATCACTTCTCCACCACCAACATGAGCCGAACAAACCTCGCTTACAAAGTCGGAGCACACGTCTCCACGGCTAAGGGCGTTCAGAATGCGGTCACCAACTCGGCCAACATGTCTGGCAACTCGTTTGCGCTTTTTCTCAAGTCCCAGCGTCAATGGACAGGAAGAAAGTACGATCAGAGTGAAGTCGACGAGTTTCACCAACTGTGCAAGGAACACAAGTACAGTGGGAAGACGGATATTCTCCCGCATGGCTCGTACCTCATCAACCTGGCTTCTCCAGACGCAAACACTGCCTACAATTCTCTCAAAGGTTTCATTGACGATCTTCAGCGGTGTGAGCTGCTAGGGATCTCCAAGTACAATCTTCATCCAGGAGCTACGGTTGGATATGACAAGAAAAAGTGCATTGAGCGGCTGGCTGCTAATATTGACCGAGGCCTTGAGGCTACGAACTTTGTGCAGGTTGTTCTGGAGAACATGGCAGGTCAGGGCACTACTCTTGGCAATCTCGATGATCTGGCTGCTATTATTAATCTGGTGAAAAACAAAGATCGTGTTGGTGTTTGTATTGACACGTGTCACACGTTTGCGGCTGGCTACGATCTCAGAGACGAGCAGTCCTTCACCAAGTTCTGGAAACAGTTTGACAAGCTCATTGGATACAAGTACTTGTCTGGTATTCATCTGAACGACTCCAAAACGCCTCTCAACAGTAATCGAGACCTGCACGAGAATATTGGGTATGGTTT
Organism: Yarrowia keelungensis; assembly: GCA_001600195.1. Taxonomy (NCBI): domain Eukaryota; kingdom Fungi; phylum Ascomycota; class Dipodascomycetes; order Dipodascales; genus Yarrowia; species Yarrowia keelungensis. The sequence goes on along the minus strand of BCJD01000003.1, from coordinate 1,202,448 downwards.
CATTGGTCTGGAAGCTTTTAGACTGGTGATGAACAAGCCTGAATTGCAGGGTTTGCCTCTGATTTTGGAAACGCCAGGAGAAGACGATATTCGAGCAGAAGAGGTGAAACTGTTAGAGCAGCTGATTGGAAAGACTGCTGACGACGAGTTTGTGCTCGAAAAGTCCAAGGAACTGCAGAAACTCGGTGAAAAGAACCGCAAAGTGGAGCAGGAGAAAATGGACAAGAAGAAGAAAAGTAGCAAGCCCGAGAAACAAAAGCCGTTGGAAAAGTGTCTGGAAGATAAGGATGTGCTACAGCAGTTTGTCAAGGACGCAGACAAGTACATCAGAGAGAGAGATATGATGAGCGAGATTGTCAAGGGAGAGGGAGAAGAGAAGCCCAAGAAGCGGGCCAAGAAGGTCAAGGAGGAGGTCAAGGAGGAGGAGCTGTGAGGTGGTGCATGGTTGTAAGGATAGAATGTATTTTTAGCAGAGAGTGGGGGGTAACAACAATTGTAGAAGCTCTATCCAGAGTAACAAGTGTACTAAGGAGTTTTCCAGAAAGTCAACTGGAAGTCCTTTGAAAGCATCTAGAAGTTCTTAGAAAAGTCGTCTAGAAGTTATTAGAGAAGTCATCAGAAGTCTTCCAGAAGTTGAAGACCAAAAGTTCCTTGGAGAAGTCAACCAGAAGTTCCCTAGAGTCTACAATACAGTATCTGGTATAAACTGTAACTTTTCATATCACTGTATTGTCCTCAATGTGGCTGCTTATCAAGGATCTAGCTAAGCTCTTGTTTATCAGATACGACAAAAGCAAATCGTAAACAGTACGATACTGTACAGTTATGGAATACGAGGTGACTGCAAGATAACACCGATTGGATTAATGCCGTTTTTATTTCGAGAAAAACAGGTCACATGACTACGGTTCAGAAGGTCCAGCTACGAGATCTGTGAATGTTTTTTCCAGGGTTACCATGTGGAGACCTCTCACTGATTGGAGAATCTAAATAGGAAGATGTAGCTGACCTTCTCTGAGTGCTCATTCAGACCCAAGACTCTGACTTACTGTACATGATATTGGAGAAGACAGATAACAGAATTTTCTGTGTTTTGCCGCTCGAGACCTACGGCCTCTCACTGACTAACTACAGTACGGCCTCTCACTGACTTAATACCTCAGATCATAATACTGGTGAAACACGGGGAGTGAGACACCTGAATACGGGATAACAAATCTCTCAAAGTGGATACGAGAGTGACGATGGAGGTAGTCACGTGAGCTGATAGTACAGAGCGACTGATGAGACAGTTTGAAAAATGATCGTCCAGCCTTATTGTTCGAGGAGTGCTCAGTAGTAAGACAAGGTCACATATCGTTCCAAGCTGACATACAAGTCTATAAGTAATTAGAGTATACAGTAGGTGCCGTAATAAGGGGAAGCTCAAGCATTTGTAAAAGAAAGTCTGAAACGTCAGCATCTACACCAGTGCCATAACAGAGTCCCCAATACTTCAATGATCCCATCCTCCGTGTTACTCCCTCATCTATGCCCACCATGTAATTCTTTATATACTATATTTATGCGCTTGAGGAGACTGCAAGTTGTGTTGTTTTTGGCGGCTCATGGTCGCGTTTTTAAAGAGGGCGAAGGGATTCTGGCGTTTGGAGGACAAACCGGGTGACTTAAGGTCAACCTGGCGTCTGAAGGCCAACCAGATAGTCCTCCGTAAGCGAGAGCAGTCTACCAGAAGGGACCAGCAGTTCTACCAGCACTCCAAGGGGCTGTCCTAACACAGCCCTATCAGCCGTTTTGGCAGTCCTGGCAGTCCTCCGTAGACAATAACAGTCATACCAGCAGTCCTAGCAGCCCTGGCAGCCCTTTACCAGTCATACTCGTGCCTTGCAAGTCTTGCTCTGACCTCCAGACTGTGGACCCATCTTCCCACCTCTAAATCGACAACTGATCCAGGGAAATCCGATCAAACGACGCCCTCCGTTTGGCCGGTTCGAGCCTGTAGAACTTCTCGCGGCCGTCATTGGACCGTCCGCCGATCCACAGCTTGTCGTGAGGCGACTCTGCGAGGTCTGGTCCAGCCGTCTGTTGTGCCGTCGGAACCGTCGGAACACCCGGTGTTTGTGTCACCGTTTGTGTCTGTGTCTGTGCTCCCTGATCAGGTATCGAATGATTGTCGAGCATCTTGTACATCTGGGACGTGGGACCCGTGGTGACGGTGGCCGTGGACGCGGAGGTCTGTGTGGTGGTGTTGCGTTGGTACGACGTGGAGAAGCTTCCAAATAGCAGCGAGATGAACGGTCTGCTAGTGGGCATGTCTGTGGGAGATGACGGTGGTGACGGTGGTGATGTGGTGTGGTTATAGGTGAGAGGTTGTGTCTTGGCGTGAGGAGTAAGACGAGAAACGTGCGTTGAGGGGGGGTGCTTAAGGAGGTTTGTGGTTGTGCCTGTGGGGAAGTTTGTGCTTTCGTTGTTTATGCCTTTTGCGTGCCTCTGTTGTATGAGCAGTCACCTTCTGCTTGTGTCTCGTAGTCTTCCAGTGTTGGCACTGTTTATGTCGTATAGTTAGACACGGCTTATCGGATGGAAGAGAGTTTTGACGTTGTGCCAACGTTAGTAATGCATGTGATGCGAGATAAAGCGAGCAAGGCAGTGGCAAGACAGACAAGAGAAAGAGAGGGGAAAAGATGGGAGCAAGGACGAGTTTTTGTTGCCAGCAAGAGGCAAACAGCAACTGTGGAAGAGTTCGATCGGGTGATGAAAGATAATAGAGCATGGAAAAACACGACAAAACACTCCCTTGCATTCCAACTCTGTTGACTGGGGTTAATCGCTCACCAAAGTTGCACTACAATATGTACATACGGTATAGACACGGCTTTGATAATACGGATTGTTATAGGACAATAAAAGAATACGATCTCCACATCAAATGTATCAATGCAGGACAGAATCGTACGTGCCCACAGGATAAAGAAGATCACTGTCAGGTCATTGTCAGGTCATGCCTTTCTCAGACAGCTTGAACAAGCACTCTTTCTCTTAACTTGTGCTTTCAAAATCTGCCCCTAATTCTATGCTCTATCTTGACCGAAATATCACCGACCATTGAAGACAAAATACTCGTACTTGTTCAACACTCCCCTCTCATATTGTCCCCATCTCACCACCCCAATAGATCACATGATCGGAGAGATCCGGGACGTTTGGGGCTGAGGCAGAAGATAATTCGAAGGAAATCGAAGCCGGTAAGACCCTTTCTTGTTTCCCGACATCTCCGATCTCACTGGAAAATGTCAACCAGTCCCTGAACAGCTCGTTAGTATGGTCCGTTATTATGGGCATCTTAAAGTTCCGTTCCGAGCTCCGATCTTGGCCGTCAGTAGTTAGTGCTACCGATTGTTGAGAGGTTGAGCTGTTCTAGAAGGGTGAGAGGTGAGATTGAGACCGTTGGTTCTTGGAGATAAGAATATCTAATGTTGGTGCTTATACGATATCGTATGTACATACACTTGATAAGCATGCACTCACTGTAACGAATACGAGCTTATCTGAGAGTTTCAACAAGATCAGAAGTGTCAACTGGTGGGTGGTTTTATTGGAAATATATGGCTCGTTTGGTATCAAAACACTCGGAATGGACTCCCAAGTATGACTAGCACACTATCAGAGCTCCATCTAGCGCTGGTGTGTCACTGACAACTCTTCCATGACTAAGCCTCTCCTGAATAACAATAGAGCCTCTGAAAACAGTGCATTCTTATCAGAAGCGGTTAATGTAACGAAAATGGCGGCTCAAATGAAACATTTCGATCCGCTTTCAACTCCCAGAGCTCACAATTGCTTGGAAATGGACTCCTGACTTTTGAGACTCAACCTGTGATATGCTGTGTAAATTGCAGGTCAATACAGTCTGATGGAGGTCATATTTATCAGATCCTGAGATTCGAGACGAGTTCAAAAAAGCCAAGAGAGCCATTGGAAGCCCAAAATTTATCAAAATAATGTTCCCTTTCCCCTAATACGGAAAAAAAGGCACATTTGAAAATACCCTCGAAAATACACCCCACCAAGAATCGAACCCCGAGCCCTAGGGTAACCACTCAGAAGCTGCCTAAAACAGACCCATCATAACACCACGATGGGGGGTGCTACAAAAAAGGAAATTGAGCAGAAACACTCTCAAACAACGCTATAATAATTCCAGCTACTCACCTTCTATTTCCACCACCATATACCCCCTCCTATCGTCTTCGTCCACCTCCCTTCTCATCTCATACGATAGGGTTAGGGTTGCTCATAGAACCACCTGCGGTTGGGAGTTTGGAAACAAGGTTTCGACATTCCCTCGACCCTCATTGGTCCGGCGTGCTGGGTCCAATATCACCAACTTTTCAAGTGTCTGACTGCACATTAGTTCTAACCCAAGCAGAAATGTCTGGAATTCAGGTGAGTCTTGTGAGAGCTGGAGAAGGAGATGTGAACGACAGGCGACGGATGACAGTGCACAGACGACAGTGCTCAGACGACGATTGCTGTTTTTGCGATTGATGGATGAGGAGATGAAGACGAAGGAGCGGTATTTGATGACACAAACGACGACATACGAGATGACAAGGACAGCGACACAGACAGGGTGGAGGGTGTGATGTGGCAGACGACTGAGTGAACGACAACGAAATATTTAACGACAATCACAATCCGACAATCACAATCCGACAATCAAGGCGTTTAGGGGTATGGGGTGATGTGGAACACGTCTGACAGAGGGTGACAAGAGGTGTGTGATGGGAGGTGGTGTGAGGGGGTGAGGAGTGAGGGGGTTGAGGCTGATGACGTGGCGTAAACACAGTCACCTCAGTTGGACAATATTACACCTCTGAACACTACACCTCCAATCACTGCGACAACACCATCAACTACACGACAACTGCACTCATCACATACGACCGAATTGAAGCCACGACAATACTTGCCCTCAGAAATGATTGTCATGTTCACGTCTTCAGAAATTGTTGTCGTGTTTTTCCTCAGAAATTATTGTCATGTCTTTTCTCAAATGTCCAATCTCCTTTTCATCTTTGTCGTCAAAGAAGTGAGCAATAAACCAAGTGTTTGCTGCAATCTTCTGAACCACTGCGACTATGTCTGTGGTCTTCGTGGCATCTGTTGCAACCCCAACACATACTAACCCAGTACGTTAAGAAGCCTTCTTACAAGATTGTGCCCCACTTTATGGGCTTCAACCTCCCCACCGTGTCCAAGTGGATCCCCATTCTGGGCATCTGGGGCGCCGCTGCCGGAATCGGAGCTCTGTTCCTCATTGAGGGTGTCCCCCGAACCCGACAGGACATTCTCTCCAAGATCCCCATCATCGGCGAGCACTGGATCCGAGAGATCCCCGCCTCCGACAACCCTTTCTAATCGAGGTCCATATAGATTATACATTGTTAAAAGAAGACAGCACGAGTGTACGTAGTACAACGAGTGCTGATTTGGGTGTAGTGTGCAGCACGAGTGTCCGTAGTACAACGAGTGCTGTATGGGAGTACCGGTAGTGTGGAGTACGAGTTGTACGAAGTACAACGAGTGCTGTATGGGAGTAGTGTGAAGTACGAGTGCTAATTGAAGTGGGAGAAGTAACCATCAACCAGAAGTTTTGATAGACAAAATCAGTATATAGCTGTGTTTCTGGTCTGAGTGAATTGGTGCTTACTGAAGACGCTTAAGTAGAAGTAATTGTAGTGGAGTATTTTTAGTCATATGCCAGGTCATTGAACTAAGAGTACCATGGTTTGAGTTTCTTGGTACTCAGGGCTATCACCACCTGTATGGTGGGGTCAAACATTTAACAGCTGGACAATCGCTCATGTTAGACACAAGTGTCTGTTTTTGACTGTTAGCTGTGATAAGTCTAAGGAGCTCTCCATGGTAGACTCCATGTTGGACGATCAGCTCATGCTCCAAGTGGACATAAAAAAACACTGTCTGTTCTTACAATAGCTAGTACTCGTACGGATTGCTCTAGATATCAAGGTCATGTTAGACACACTCATCTCTGAGCGCATTCTTGGTACAAGTGGGAAGAATGTCAAGTTTCATACGCCACTGTTAGATCTTGTGAAAATGATGATATCAAAGTGTTAGCAGTACAGGTATTTACTCTAGCTCCTTTGGTTCTCTCGAAGCATTGTACTAAAGTCAAGATGCAGAGTTCTTCTGTTCATGACAAATGTATACAAGTCTACGAAGGGCAGTACAAGATATCTGACATTCATTTCTTGTGAAGTGAAGTTGTTACGATCACTTACAACAAGCTCTGTTTGCTTGATCTTATCATCATTAAGTGAAGTTCTATGAGGCTGCGGTATCCACTGTCATCTATGAAGTTAATTACTGCAATGTGTTAGGTCTCATTCCGATTGATAAGTACTGCTGTTTCATTGCTGTCTGTTCCGTCAATCAAGGCTACCTCTTTGGTTCCTAGTCCAAGAATGCTGAAATGACATTACTTGAATTAGTTGAAGATTACACTTGGGAATACTTACTCTGAAAGCTCATTGAACTTGAGAGATATAATCCCGCAAAACACAACAAATTTACCCAAAAAGCGACCAGTCAACTCATTGGACCTACATTTATCACGTGACTCGTTTTCCACCCTCAAATCCACTTGCTTGACCACCATCACTACTTTCGTCAGGGTAGCTCTCTCCATACCCTAATATACCCATGCTCAGTTATACACGGGGTATTTAGCACCTCCACAAACTTTTTCTCACCTGCACACCACACGCGAAAAAGTGAGTATCCAACACCGCAAAAAAAAAGCCGACGATACAATGATGATTTAATTCAATGGGAATCTCTCCGACAATTTTCATGGAGGAAAAACTTTTATATTGAACCTCTGATCTTGTGCTTTGAATGTCGCGTTTTTTGACTATTACTAACAGCAGTTCTTGAAGATGAGGTGAGAAGATTATATAGTGAATGAAGCAGTTCTAATGTGACCAAGCGAGGGCTGACTTGTAGGTGCTTGTAGATGACGATGCTGAAGTTCTAGAATGATGGTGTTAGATTATATAATAAAGATAAGATACTAGGTCAGCACTGTTGATGTTAGGCCAAGAAGGGAAGTCATGACAACCTATGTGTTCAGATTGAATCTCAGACTAAATCAAGATGCTTTTTGAGTCTCTCTTATGACCTTCAATCTTGGATCAGCTTATAGCTACAATTTCGGACCCAGTTCCTTGCACACTTGTCATCTCAGATATCAAGTAATTTTTACCAATACTCAAGAGTTCTGGTTATTACCTCGAAGTAGTTTTGTTGGACAAACTTGTGCTTGATCTTGAGAGCCAAGTGAAGTCGGGTTGCGCTTTTTCCGTTAGGCTGCCACTCTATGCGTTTTTCGTGTACACATTGTGGCAAAACTTGATCACAATTAATTCCCATTTTATCGGGCCTTAAACGAGTTAAGGTTGTATTATGTAAGCGACCGAATGAGGCATTGGGTGATTACGTAATGCACTAAACTACTCATATGTAGACTCAAAGCTGTCTAACTCCATTAATACGAGACATTTACGGCCAAGACTTTACCATGCATTTGGTTTGCACTCAATCAGCCACAATACAGAATTTCATCTCATATTCTCAGTTATTACCCGTTTTTTGGAGGGCTCAAAACCCCACCCCCAGCCGTGCGGCTCGGAAATTACGTAATATTGGGTCCACCTTAATTTGACAGAACGAAGGAGGACTTCAACAGTTCAGGACTGAGAAATCGGAGAGACATTTGGATAGTCTCATTCGACTCGTGGAGTTTTTGTCGTCATTTCTATATTGATATTGGCTATACATTATTTTGTTGAGATGTTGATTCGAATGGTGTCCCTATTCTTACCGTTTAGGTAATCGGGTTAGGGGTGAATATTGTGTGGAAATATTTAGAATTAGCTCCGCCTGCATATCTCGATCTGATCTTCTTCCACACTTCTTCAAATGACGATAGCAGGGCTTACACAGCACCTGAAGCCGTTCTATTACCGGGTGCGGCACGGCAACACGACGCTGGCTGCAGATCGAGGCACAGTTTTCATTGATGGTGACGATTTTGCGCAAAGATTGTCTGCTACAGGACACTACTCCCTTCGGTGCGATTGGGGAGGAATCTGTGGACGAGTCGACGAGTTTATGACTTACTGGAAGGACTGGGATATTGCGGGAATCATGTTTGACGGCCAGGGACCCGAGATTGACCGGGTCATGTCTCAACAGGAGGTGGACACTGAGATGCGAAACATGGCGCAAATGCCGTACCTAGGAGGCAAGCCCAACTCTGTTTCTGCGATTGTGTACGATTATTTGCGTGCCAATTACCCTCATTTGAACGTGATTGCGACCCCTACGCGAGATAAACTCGAAATCCTAGCTAGTACTGTCTACCAGTATGCCAAACGCAACCGTGATAAGAAGGTGTTTCTTCTGGGAACGGACAACAAGTATGCGAGTTTCTTTTGGCCTGAGAATGTCAATCTTTGCCACATTCACGCGCTGAAAACCGACTGGGAAATTTCGCAGTTTTATCCGCCAAGAATGCTCAAAGTGGGCCTCAAACTGCACTGTTTTGAGCTCGCTTTTCTGGGTATGGAACAGTACAAGGGAAGACTGACTTTCCACAAGGCGAAAAAGTGGCTGCGTACCAACGACAAGTACCACCAGTGGCGGGAGTACCAGCAGCGTATTTTGGACACCAAATACAAGCTGATTCGACCGTACAAGCATATCAACCCCAAGACGGACTGTTTTGAGGTCCAAAGAGTGCTCAACACCATCAGAAACACAGGCACTTTGTATAAACAGATGCCGTTGTTGTGTGAACCTTTCTGGGCTGAGAGTTCTTGGTTATGTGGTCGTCACTGGAGATCTTTGGCTTATGAATTGATGGTTGAAAGAGTATCTCATATGCTTGAGCGATCTGTCAATTTTGTCGAAGGTAGACGAGAAGGGTCTAATATCGAGATGACCAAGGTTCCCATCACAAAAGCTGCTCGAGCCAAGGAGGATCATGTGTACCAGTCTAGATCTCATCTGCTCAACCGCTTCCAGAATATCAGTTTCAAAAATATCAAGACCCAGATCAAAGACGAGATTTTCAAGTACATGCCTGAAGAAAACCTCGACAAGCGACTGGACTACGACCAGAAAAAGTACAGAGAGGTTCTGGACGCGTTCATGTTCTACATCTGGGCTCCTGACAGAAAACAGATTGAGCGAGATTACCAGGAAAGACAGAGAGAGAGGGTCAAGTATCCTGTTCCGAAATACCGCCGAATCGTCTGGGAAGACCAGTACATGCACATGAGCCCTACTTGTTTGCGTGTGTACAACAAGTTTTACGCTTGCATTTACTCGCTAATCCTACTTCAGTCAGTCATCGAACTGCCTCACCATTTCACCATGGCCGATCTCGACAGTGTTCAGTGGATTCGGTTCTGGAAAAACAAGGTGGGTGAGCCTGGCCTTACTGAGGAGCAGTTGGCAGATATGGCCGATCCTGAGCATCTCACCGACCAGTTTTACTCGTACTATTCGGATCTGTCTGTTCGACGAGAGCTGGATGAGGCTCGACTCAAGTGTCTGCGTCTGATCAACGAGGGTAGACATGATGAGCTTGACGAGGCTGAGGAACAGGTGGTTAAAGTTGAAGAGAAGATGATCAAGGCTGAGTTGGACAGACAGGAACGCATTCAGGAAGCTCCTACCACTGCACGTCTTCTGATGACCGAGTACAAGAGCATTAAGTCTGCTCAGGAGCATGAGGATGATGAGACTCCGCGGTTCAATGTGCGGCTACGAGAGGCGCGTCTGGAGAGAATCAGGGAGCAGCTGCGGTACGAGTACTCGGATCTGGTGGAGTTTGAGAACGACACGTTTGCGTACAAGGAGGGTAAGGAGAAGGTTGCGGTGGAAGAGGACCGTGTGCAGCGTCTGGAGTGGGATGCTGCTCAGGCAGAGAGGGAGAAGGAGCAGGCTGAAGAGAGGGAGAGGCAGAAGAAGCTGAGACGTGCTCTCCAGGAGGAGGAGAATGAGAAGAGGGTGAAGGAGTTGAAGGAGAAGGGAGAGGGTGAGGGTGAGGGTGAGGGTGAGGGTGAGGGTGAGGGGGAGACACCGAAGAAGAAGAAGCGGAAGAGGAACAGAAGGAAGAAGAAGGGAGGTCAAGAGGGTGAGCAGGAGGGAGAGGAGAAAGAGGAGGACGATGAAAAGGAGGAGAAAGAGGAGGAAGGAGAAAACCAGGACAATGAGGATGGACCCAAGAAAAAGAAACGGAAGCGAAGCCGAAAGAAGAAGAAGGGTGCTCAGGAGCAGGAGGAGAAGATTGATGAGGAGGACGACGAAGACCTTGACCGTCCAGTCGTACAGTTCAAGTACGACTTTGGGGATGATGATGAGGATGAGGAGCTCGATGATGCTGTGTACGACAACAGTGAAATGCGGGAGTACGAGGAGCAGCTGTTTTTGTCTGGCAGTGAAGACGAGGACGAAGACGACTCTGATCTTGAGTTTGGAGGATACGACGAGGATGTGGGTATTGACGATGAGGAGGGTGGTCCTGAGTTGGAGGTTGAGGGAGGTTTGATGGATGATTAAGATGATTGGTAATAGGATTAATGGATTAATGTTAGTTGCTAGATTTGTGCGTAACTGGAGTTTGTTGAGGGACTTTAACTAAATGTATCTCGGTCGGTTGGTGAGATGACGAGATGGAGAGTTGGCTGTGTCTTTCCATGGACATTCTAAGCCTACTCCCTGAAATCCAGCCTTCTACCTCTCTTTCAATGCCTTTCTTGAATGGGTCAAAACACCACCCCCAGCCGTGCGGCTCGGAAATTGCCTATAGCTTAATTTGGAGAAAGAAAGAATGAGGCGATATCTTGTGACTGAGAGCCGCGAGAGACAATTGGCTGATATGGCTGTATTTCACAAGCACAGGGGATCATTTTGATACTAGTAATGTGATGGTAACTTCGATACCGTGGTGTTGCTGTTAGAACATAAAAAGGGTTTGTCCTGTAGAAGAGGCGACAAGTAGGGAGGGTTCGCGACTAGAACACCTGTACTTATAGAGGGCTTGTGATCACTTTTGAGTTCAATATCGTGTACATTTTCCATCTCAACTGTTAATTAATGCAGACGGTCATCTGACCTCCTCTACTTAATTACAACGACTTGATGGGGAGACGTCGGATCAGCTTGGTAGTGATACCAATGGAATGCTCAAGTCGAGGGGATTTGCATGGTTTACTTTTCATTGTTGTAGCGTGATTTTACTAAGAGCTAGGGGATGTTTTGGTTACTGCTCCACCGTACCACTACATGCCAAGTGTTGGGTGTCTTTTACTTGAGCCCCAAAATCCGACTCAAGACTTCATCAAAAACCCTTGAATTTGACGCTCTGTAGAAACTGGTACTTGTAGCCTGATAGTGAATGTTGTGTCTGAGGCTACTATAAACCATCAACCGTTGGGTCAAAGACGGTGTATACCTTCTCAAGATCGAAGACTATCCACAAGACCACATTGATTCTACAGGTCAACTACGTCCCCTCAAAGACAGTCTTGTAAGTCAGCTGTTACTTACAAGTCATAGGATTAATGACACGAAGAGGGCTAGAGATCTAGATAGGACTAAGTATGCTCCTGTTTCAACTAAGATGAACAGGTTTGAGATGTGGTCAAGGACACTTAGTCTAAGACAAATAGAACAGCAGAACTGGTATGTGGTTGAATGATGATGAAGCTACCATTCAACACCGAACAATGTAGACTAGAGTACCATCAAACCAAGACTTATGACACCTCTTCGTGTTTTGGTCTATTTATAACTCACCTTCCATGCACTCCACACAACTCTGGAAAAGGTATGAGGTTGCTTATGTCTCAAAAGACAAGACCGATTTACGAGCCTTACAGTCAGCATCTCAAGTGCATCCCCATCTACAACAAAAACCCACTAAATCCGCTTCATCGTGAGTTCAAATATCGTCCTCTAATGTTCCGTAAATATGACCGAAGTCCGTGGAGGATATCTGAGTGTTATTGACATATGGTGGAAAAGAGAGTTGGAAGTGGTATGAACACAGCCGTAAGAATCAGATAAAACTCTTCTCCTATCTGTTCCTCAACTGGAACAGTTCTAAGGGTTCTATGTTCTGTCTTCCATACCATGTTTCTCCTACACACCTCCAAGTTCAGACACCTGTTCAAACACATTCAATCCTCAACTTCCGGAGCAATATGTCGCACCTAGGAAACGGCAGTGGCAGTGTAAACCTCGCAAACCGAGACTATCACCTCCTAGCCAAACACAGACTGCACGGCTGGGCTTAAAATAGAACGGAGGCGTGCATGGTGGAGGTAGAGTTATCGGAGTGAAAACGGAGGTGTCTAAAATGTACTCGCAATCCAAAGGGAAAAGTCGTTTTGTCACGTGACCAACATTTGAAGCTGATCACGTGACTCATGCAAATCTGATCACGTGACTTCCCCACGTGACTTCCCCTTTGGTACAACTTCCTCAACTACCGTTACCCCAATCAAGCACTCGTTTAGCCCTGCGTTAGGTTTCGATTATTGCAACTTTAACGAAAGCCAAGTGTTGTGGCTATAAATAGATTGAGATGTTGGAGATATTTGAAGATTGATTTTTGGAATATGAATTCATGTTTCTTGAATTCTTCTGTTTGTTAGGATAGTCATGTTTTGTTTATTTGTGTATGTTCTGGTTATCATGTTCTTGTTATCATCTTCTGTATCGTCAATTCTCTAAGCACACCCTTTCTGCGCCTCGTACCTCATTCCAATGTCTAAACTCACGTTACGCCGCTTGAATATCTAAGATCGTGACTTATATATCTGTAGAGACAGCCATTATTGTTCAAGTTGTCATGTCATTCACCATCACCTCCGAAATCACCATTGAAACGTCACCCGAAGTGGTGTCCAATATCCTCTTTGATTTCGCACACTACTGCAAATGGAACTCTTGGCTCAAGGTGTCTGGAGGTCCGCCAAGACGGAAAGAAGCGACCTTTTACTTCGATCTCATCGGCTCCAAACTGGCGATATACGCTACCAAGGCCGATAAGATCTCCTCTTATACACCTACAGTGATGCTGGCGTCACCGAGTGTGTTGAAATGGAGTCGGTACGACAAACACAGGTGGATTTTGGATGGAGAACACACTTTTGAGATTGTGGCTTCCAAGGAGAACACAGGGAGGTGTATTTTCAGACAGACGGAGAGGTTCTCTGGGACTCTGGCTAGAGGGTTGTCATTGACGAGTTATTACGATCGTCAAAAGGAGTCCTTAGAGCTGATGAATCATGAGCTGAAGCTTTTTGCGGAGGAGATGGTCCATTCGGATGAGTTTATTGAGAGGTTCTCAGAAGAGAAGGAGAGGCACAATTTTAAGAGACATGACGTTTTTTTCAGTATTGATTGATAAGGAGGGTTAGTTAGGGTTAGCCAGGGTTATAGAACTAGACGAATAGATGAACATTAGAGAAAGACACAGAGTGAAGAACTTGTACTAGTAAACGGATACTACATGCCAGATACTGTAGCGGTACATCCATCGTCTAGTTTACACTCCAGGAGTCTCACCAATATCTCTCCAACATGGAGCATACCGAATCACAGCAAACTGTCACTAAAAAGACAGATTTCATCACAGCCAAGGAACCACCAAATCCGAAATGTTTCACAGCCAAAAGGAATATCTAAATCACATCTCTCAAAGTCAGATGGCACACTTTCATCCAACTGCTTAATCCACATTCAATCGCCATCTATATTTTAAAGTATATCTCAACAAATTAATTAACGACTTACTTATCACTTCCTGAAAGGACGTTCTGATCACAATCCTCTCACGCTCAACAGAGTGCGCATCAAATCCATCTTCTACAATGAATTTCCTTCCTGAATGGAATTACCACGTAAAGGTTGTTCAATTCTACACCATCTAGATTCGAACCGACGAACACAAAAGACACTTCACATATACAACACAATGCGACCCAAACGCGCGCTTTTCCTGCACTGTGCAAATAGGGTTACATTGTGATCAGCCGTGGCGTGAGGGGAGGTAACGGCAAGGAGTTAGTGAGGGGTCAGATACGTGGAAAAACGTCAGTCACGTGACAATACACGTGCCAGTTTATTAAGCTCAAAAATTGATCTTTATTCCTCCAAAATCGAACAAATAAGTCTTCTCCTTCCTCCCCCGCCCTGCGTATCTCATGCACCTCCGTTCTATCGACAGGCAACCTGCCTAATTGGGACAAACATCAACATTCCCATGTAGGTTGAAAAAACAGCGAAACAGCAAAACAGAGATCCACACGACAGTCTTAGAAGCAACCATCACACAACTAAGAAGCTGCCTGAGTGTTTCAAACGACAAACAGCGACTAACGGCGACATTTCACAAACGTTTGCATCTTAAAAACAGCTCACTAAAGACACAGAAACAGTCTTGTTGCCTCACCTCTTTCACCATGGACAGACCCTTCATCATGGAGAGTTCTCTCTCAACTGCCATCACAAACACCACGTCATCCTCCCCCAAACGGATATACGCGGGATTGCAGCAGATTCGGGCGATTTTCAAGTCGCTAGTTCGAGCTGCTCGTCAGACATCCAGTATCGACTTGTGTTCCAACTTTGAGGAATACTCTCAGCTACAGGACTCGTTTGAGTACAATGTGGCGTCCAATCTCGTGACGACCATCGAGCGCATGCTCACGAGCGCAGACACGATCCAGCATCTTCCGTTTGCGATTGATCTGCTTCGAGGAGCTCTGCTGTTGCATCAGCCCAGTCGGCGTATTTTTGCGACTGAAAACAACATGGGGCTGTTCATCAAGCTGCTGGGCACACCACAGGCCGTGGACGTGACGATCCGAGCGCTGGTCGCTTGTTTGCTGCGAGAAGTCCCGAATATCCGGCTGTTTGAACACATGGGAGGATTGGCGACTATTTGTACGCTCTTCAAGAGAAAGGAGACACCCAAGGATGTCAAGCTCAAAATCCTCGAATTTCTCTTCTTCTACCTCATTCCAGAGACACAGACACGTCAGAATGTGGATAAGTCAAAGACCCTGTACAGACAGACCATGTCGAGAGATAATGTGTATCGGCTCACGACGGAGGATAAACAGGTGATGCTCGGCAAGTACCTCAGCAACGTCAACGGACTGGTGAGGGAGTTGCACGAGAGTAAGCCGTTTGGAGATATGATTTTGGAGTGGTAGTAGTTGTGGCTACGTCATGATTGCTGTGCCAGGTACTCACAGCTATACTAACGGACATAAGTAAGGATGGGAATAAATGTAAAAGTGGAAGTGGATGTGTAGAAGTAGGTCACATGAGTAGCAGTGGAAACTTGAGATACTGAACATATACAACTCACTCTGAAACTTATAGGTGTTTACCAGTGTCTAAAGGGGTCTAGTGGGGTCATGGTAGAGAACATGTCAGATAGACCCAGGGAAATAACTGCTTGTACCGGTGTCTAACGATGACTACAGTGCTGTAGTGATGTTCATGGTGTCTGATTGTAGCCACAGCGATTGTGTTTAGTAGAAGAATGTACTTGTACCGTTGTTTGAGACATCTGCTGAGGTTTACCTACTCAGACACCAGCTACAGTTCTCTAATAATAGTTGGGCCCTGGCATTCGCGAAGGTGGTGTTCTAGGTAAGTAGTAGCCCTTGAAGACGCTTTTCGATGAGTGGGATAATTGTATAGCACAGCAGTGTAACCCTGACTAACCCTGGCTGGCCAGAAACCTGTCAAAGTGGTATCAAACTGAGGAGAAACTTACCCTAGACCTCATGGAATATCCCTTGAACTCATCAGGTCAGTCAGTCATGAGCTGTGATATTGGTCATTTTTGCAAATAGTCAAAAAATTAAAATATTATCAAAATTGGTATCAAAATGACGAGAAAAGTACCCCGAGTCGAATGAAACTATCCACAAACATATCAGATCTCTCTGTCCTGAGCCATACAACTTTCTCGAATTCCTCAAAATAAGGTTCTAATCGTATTACGTAATTTATGAGCCGCACGGCTGGGGGTGGGGTTTTAGCCCTCCTCAAAAAGGGGTTAAAGTCATGTAACATGGCTGAAAACCAGCATGACACATTGCCAGTGTGCAATAATACAACACTGAAAATTAAAGACTTCAAAGTTACTTATTGCAGAAGGTACGTTTTGTTGAGAGACTCCAACTGAAACCAAGTAAATTACTTAAGCCCACTACCTATAGCTTAAATCTGACCAAGAACACAAACACGATGAGAACACCACACTGGCCGTTGTATCAACGCTACAGACCCAGGACTAGCGCCAATCGTAAAATTTCGGTCACTTTACTCACAGCTCGAGTTTTCAGCGCGGATTTCCGAAAAGTGAATTTGTGATTGACTTGAAATGTCACCAGAAACAGACACATTCAAGCAAATTTGAATCAGCATCACCTCCATCGTTACAAGCAAGCATCCTATCAGCATCTATCCAATTTTTTCTTCTACTTATCACCCTTCTTCGAATGGCACATTACTCAGCATGCACTTTAATACCCCTGATTCAACGGGTCGTAAAATTAGTCGATTTCGGACTCAATAAACAACAAAGAGATGCATCGTGTTTCCAACGTTTTCGCGCTACATTTCCGGTTCTGGTTCGTTGGGTGGATGACTCCCGTTTTTTGCTGTCAAAGACTGCATGGAAAGAGCTGTCATGGGGGTGGAAGTGGGTGAAAAACGGTGAGAAGACAATGATTCTACGCGGAAAGATTGCCCGAGCAACACCCTACCTTTAAAATCCGGAAACACCGACTAGTTCATTTTCTATGACCCATTTAGTCCGTGCGGCGCATGTATGGCTGCATTAGCGTGAGTCTTGAAAAGTCTGGGGTAGAGATTGGTGGATGAAAAAGGAGACTGATACAGCCAATATACATACCAAAATACTCCCCAAGACGCGCTGAACACGGCCATATAATTATCATTACCAAATTCCGTCTCCCCACCGAATAAAACCCTTCCCCTATCGTCTGTCAAAGTTCAATAAAAGGTTTGACTCACCTGGTGCATCAATTTTTTTAACATTTCGCGAGTCACTTGAGTCACGTGCGGCAAGGTTCGAGTCACTATTTGAGTCATGTTTTTCAATGTCTTTGATCCTCAGAAAAAATGAACGACCTCGAAAACGACGAAAAACGCGTCTCTGTTGAGGAGAAGCAGCTCAGTGCTGAGGAGGACGCCGAGCTTTCGATTCCGACCTCTGTGAGCGATGATTTACCCCTTCCTGATAAGGGAATCGCATGGATTGCTATGATTGGAAGTACCCTGGGTCTCTACTCGTCTTTCGGATACATCAACGTGGTGGGTCTGTTTGAGGCATATTACCTGCACCACCAGTTGTCTGATTACTCAGCTTCCACAGTTTCCTGGATCACCTCTTTGCAAGCCTTTATCCTGTTGGGAAGTGGAGTAGTATCTGGTCGTCTTGTGGAAATGTACGGTCCTCGAAAACTTGCTATTGTAGGCACTGCTTTCACTGTTACCGGGATCATGACTACTTCTGTGTGCACGAAATACTGGCATTTCATTTTAGCCCAGGGGATTTGCACGTCTATTGGAAACTCGTGTGTCTACTATGCTTCAATCGTGTCTGTATCCACTTGGTTCAAAAAGTACAGAGCTACAGCTATGGGAGTTGTTGTGGCAGGTAGCAGTCTTGGTGGTCTGACTCTTCCGTTTGTGTTTTCCAATTTGCAACCTCGAATCGGATTTCCTCAAACAGTCAGAGCTATTGGTTTTATCATGCTGGGAGTGTGTGTGATTTGCAGTGCTACTATCAGTTCCAGAATTCCCCCTAATAAAGATCTCCAGAAGAAGTTTTTCGATTTCAAGACTGAAGTACGACAACCACTCACCTCTCTATCTTTCTGTCTCATGGTGTTTGCCTTATTCTTTTCCTACTGGGGTCTTCTAGGAACTATGGGATACCTCTCTACTCACGCTATTGCACATGGTGTCAGTCAAAAGACAGCCTTTTACATTATTTCCATCTACAATGCAGCCTCTATCATTGGCAGAATTGGTCCTGGTCTTTTGGCTGACAAGTTTGGCACGTATAATCTCCATGCAGCGTCCTGTTTCCTCTGTGGAATCCTGATTCTCGCCTGGTGGATCCCTGCCAAGTCGAATGGTGTTATTCTCTCGTTTGCAGGCGTCTTTGGCTTTGCTACAGGACCTTATACTTCTTTGTTTGCCAATCTAGTTGCCGTGGTAACTCCTCCTGCTGAGATTGGACGACGACTAGGAGTGGTGACTTTCTTTGTGTCTATTGCTGCCCTTACAGCTATGCCTATTGCAGGAGCTACCCTCGATAAGGAGCATACCAAGTTCATTGGTCTGCAGGTCTTTGCCGGGGTTACTATGCTGGTTGGAGGGTGTTTTGTGATAGCTAGTAAGTTGGCTATGGGTCATGGGTGGTTGGGGAAGTTTTAGCCGAAGGAACAGAAGATGGCTTTTGTATTGAGGGGAAAAAACAAGAACTGTACTAGGGTTCTAGAAGCACCTCCTGCTGAAAATGATGTATATACATTTAATAATAATGAGAAAGACTGAGGTGTGTACTTGGCAAGGTCTAATTACTTGAGAAGCACTTTTTATAAGACGAATTAACAAGGATAAAGATACTGTGCTTTACTTGTTAGTTTGATGCATGTAGTGCCTACGGTATTGTTAAACGATCAATGAAGACTGAGTCCATGGTATGACCATATGTTGGTATAAGGACCAGTGTAGACAGTACAGTACCGGTAGTT
The DNA here is from genome assembly GCA_001600195.1 of Yarrowia keelungensis. Classification (NCBI taxonomy): domain Eukaryota; kingdom Fungi; phylum Ascomycota; class Dipodascomycetes; order Dipodascales; genus Yarrowia; species Yarrowia keelungensis. The sequence goes on along the minus strand of BCJD01000003.1, from coordinate 1,183,534 downwards.
GGCTAACTGAAAAAAGCCATGAACTATGAATGTCACCTGTAAGCGTTAGTAGACTGTTAGCACTGAGCTGGGACTGTCATGGAGTAAAATTTATAGTAGGATACCTGAACGGAGGGCGGAACTGGTGAGTCTGTGTTGGAGAGTGCCATGGACCTGAATCAGTTTCCAACCAAAATTTGAGTACCAAACTGCTTCACTGTAACTGAAGCTCCAATTGCCAGCTGACGACTGTCATTGAATTCCAGTTGGCTGAGAAATGGGTGGCAGAAAGAAACGTATCGGGGTTACTTCCCACCTCTTGAATGAACATTGTGACGTGACATCCCAAGCGTGAGGTGCCTCATGGGAGGAACTTTGGGGCTGCTTTTGGTATAATCATAATTTATTGCATTTCAACAACAACGGTATTGGTAGGAGGAGGGTTGTAGGTCTGATGGAGATAGGTGGGGAGACAGAAACAAAAGTTCACTACTCTCTCAATACGAGACAGCAAAGGTTGAGATTTTGCCAGAGAGTTAGTAAACGCTTTCTCAACGGCCACACAAAATTTCAGCCCCGCAGCATGACAACTGCCCGTTTTATTGAGGGCCAAAAACACCACCCCCAGCCGTGCGGCTCGGAAATTACGTAATACTGGGATCACCTTAATTTGACTGAACAGGGATATGTATAATAGCTCAGGACTGAGAAGTCGGATAAGCTAGTGAGTAATTGCAATCGACTCGGGGTGATTTTCTCGTCCTTTTGGTACCAATTTCGACCACTTTCTGAGGTTTTAACTTTGCTGATGTTTAGGCGAGATGGGGCACTTTTTTCAAAATAGTTCAACTTTAGTTGACTCAGTAACGACAGAAAACAAAAGTCCACTACTCACTGAATACTCGATATCTAGCGATGAGACTTTCCCAGAGAGTTATTGAGCGAATTCACAGCAGCCACACAAAATTTCAGCTCACCAGCTCAACTATTACCCACTTTGTGGAGGGCCAAAAACACCACCCCCAGCCGTGCGGCTCGGAAATTCGCTATAGCTTAAATTGAGAGAAATGGATGTGTGCTGATATTTCGTGCTACAGCAAAGTAACGTAGATTCTGAGACTACCTTCATAATCAGGGTATTCTGGCGGTTATTCTGATACCAATATCGACGTGTTTAAGGTGAAATACGAAACTGGTGAGAAAAAAGAGAGAACATGGGTTGAGGAACTTTGGGGCAGAAAATACCGAAAACGAGATTGTTCCATCAAACAGACATTACCCAACGGTGGTTGGAAGAATACATGTATTAGGAGAAACGAATCAGATAGTTCATAACTAAAGCAGATTAAATATATGACACTTTTCTAGCTGTAATCTATCGCTTGCTTGTGAGTTGGATGACATCTTTGGTGGTGAAAGGTATCTCAATCGTCTCAAGTAATTCAGCTCACAATTGCTTAGGCCATCTCACCCTACTTCCACAACGCTGAGAAGATCCTATTGAAACATAACCTTTGAATCAATGAAGACGTTTGAAAATATTTCAGACAGCTTCAAAAACAGAACAAAAACCCCTTTCTTAAGACGAGACTTCTCAGGACACTACCCCTGGAAACGCATCAAGTCGTTATAATCACAATAATCTCCCTCAATCGGTCTGTTCTGCATCTTCTGAACAGCATTCCACTTGACCCTAATTCGTACGTGTTATACTTACAAAAGAGACCATAAAAGACACCTCTGAAAACAACTTCTAAGAGTCGGACAGCTTCACCAACTCTTACAGCTGTTTCAGGTGACTGTCATCTAAAAAGTCCATTTCACCTGAGGATGCATACTTAAGACGCCATTAATAACATCAATAAGAACGACTTGGTAATCATTACACCTAAAACAAATCCTAAAAAGTCCACGATCTCCTCTCTAGTCCCACACAACATATTGATTACGTAAGCGCAACTCTTCAACTGACAAGTCTAATCAAGTCCCCTTAAGCATAATCCAAGCTGCTTCTCCTCATACGCTTACAAACCCCTTACTTTTTTTTTTTTATTTTTTTTATTACTCTCTCTGAGCAGTTAGACAGCAAAGACTAATTAGTTGAGGAGCTCAAGTAATCATCAAACATAGTACTTGTATCCCAATTGACCCATTACCAGCTAAACTATTTCCCAGCGCCACCCTCTTCGGTCACGTGACCCTTAGTCAGCCCTCAGTCAGCCCTCAGTCAGCCCTCAGTCAGCATGTAACATTGCAATTTCTCCTCGCATGCGGCTCAAACAACGTGCTGCAATTGGTGTATTAAGGTAAATGAGGTTTGAGATCAACGTTAGAGGAGGGAGTGGCAATCAATGTGGGGTGTTGAAGGGATGGTTGTCACGTGACGTAAAACATCAGATCACGTGACTATAAGGCACAATATCACGTGACTTGGCTGGTATTTCCTCACTCCATCGCCCGATTCTCCATCTCACTCCTTCATCTTATCAAGCAATAAAGTTGGATCATTGAGTGGCCTGGGAGTTGAAGAGTGTGATTTACTCAGAAGGATGGACTACCATATCGAGTATTGTTGTACACTTGAAATGTCACTGTCAAGTTCAGCTCATCTTTCTGCTTAAATTTAGTGATTTTTTCTTTTCATTTTTTTCTATTTTTTCTTTTCAATTTCCTCCCATTTTCTCCCTTCCTCCCACGATAATCTTCTGCATAGTCCACCTTAAACTTATTTCTGCTGCAAGTCTAGCACTGGCGAGTCAGCATCTCTTGAACACTCTTGAACACCTCCGTTCTACTTGACGACCATGTTACGAGCGCAACTTCGACCGAGGTTAGGAGGGGGAGCTAGAAAGGGGGCTTTTCGGCTATTTCGGACAGGTGGGGTGTTCCTAAACGGGAAGAAGTCTGAGAAAGATCACGAACACAAACACAAACCACAACACGACCACAGTCATGAACACAAACATGACCACTCACATGACGGTCACTCCCATGACCACGACCACAGCCTAATGGGCATGCTCAAAGGCCACAACCACAACCACGGGGCTCAACAAAACCCGATCATTTCCGAACCCAACGGATGGAAGAACCCTGCTGTTCGAATCACCTGGATCGGACTCTTCTCCAACGTCGGAATGGCCGGTGCTAAAGGCGTGGGAGGCGTCGTGTTCAACTCCCAAGCACTGTTGGCTGACGCAGTGCACGCTGTAGGAGACACGGTGGCAGACTTCCTCACCCTAGCCACCGTGTCCATGGCGTCCAAGGACCCCACCCGACGCTACCCCCGGGGCTACGGCAAAGTCGAGGCCATGGGCGCTGTGGGCGTGAGTTCGATTCTCATCCTCGCAGGTGTAGGAATGGCCGTCAACGGCTTTGACGCGATTCTGTCGGCCTTTGATCTGCACTTGCCGAGTTTCATGGGGCAGTTTGGACATTCACACAGTCACGGGGAAGTCAGTCACGTGACTGCTGACAAGGCAGAGGCTCCTGTCGCAGACTTGAACGCCGCCTGGCTAGCAGTCGCTTCTATCGGTATCAAAGAATGGCTGTATCGAGCTACCATGAAGGTTGCCATTGAAAAACGGTCAACCGTGCTGGAAGCCAACGCGTGGCACCATAGACTGGACTCGCTGACCTCCGTCGTTGCTGCAGTTACCATTGCTGCTGGCCACTTTTTCAACGCCGCATGGCTCGATCCTCTGGGAGGTCTCCTGGTGTCCTACGCCATCATTAAGGCTGGAATTTCGACCGGCAAAGAGTCTGTGTACCAGCTGATGGACCGATCGCTCGCCCTCGACGACGAGACGTTTGAAATGGTGCGTGACAAGGCCGAGGACTTTCTGCGGTCCAAGGGTATGGACTACCGGGTGGAGAATTTGCAGGTGCTGCCCTCAGGACCCAACCTGGCCGCCTACCTGGACGTCATTGTGCAGAAGAACACGCTGACGCTGCCGCAGGCCAACCAGATTGCCCGCGAGGTCGAGGAGGATCTCATGAAGGAGATTGTGGGCATGAAGTGCGTCGACGTGCATATCCGCGAGGAGGGAGAGAAGTTGAGGGGGATTATCTAAGGCTGAGAAGACGACTGGATGATGTGTTAAGACATTGATGAGGAGCGTTAGGTCAGACGGAGAAATGGTCAGACAACGGAGATGTGTTGTGACAACGATGGACACTTGGTCGGACAGGGATGACAAAAGTCAGGGGATGTATATAGATGACGCATAGATGAATGAGATACGATTGACTACTGAGGGGGGACGGTATGAGGAGAAGGATCTTGTATGATGTGAGTGATACATCAAAGTGTAGGGTCTACAAGTAAGGAGGATGATACTGTATCAGGCGAGTGATAAGGTGAAGGATAAAGTGAAGGGTGAGGTGGAAGGTAGAGGTCAAAGTAAGCTCTAGAGAGCTAAGGACTGGAAAGCTACTTGTGAAGAGATAGAGGAAAAAGGGACAGTAGTAGTGGTGGGAATGGAAGGAAATAGAAGGCAGAAGACTGAAGAATAACAGAAGACTCAGTAGACGAGACCCGAGAATGAATTTAGAAATGTCATCAGACTGAACAGTAGCTCTAGAGAGTGTGACAGAGTTAACTGAAGAAGACAGTCAAGACGCTCAACCGACTGATCAGAAGGCAGACCAAGTGTAATCAGACTGATCAGAAGATAGTTCCAAGATCAAAAGCTCAAAAAATCTGCTTGTACTATTCTTATTCAAATATAGAACCACAATGACCTCAATTGGTAACTTTCAGAAATTCATCAGATGATGTTGTTCTTCAACTAATACTCAACTATAAAATACATGCCAACCAAAGTGAAGTAAACTAGACCAAGACCCATCACCCTCTAACTCCCTCAATACAGGACGTCTACGGCTGAGACTTTACCAGACATTTTAAAAGCGCTCTATCAGCTGCCACGCAAAATCTCAGCTCATCTGCTTGGTTATTACCCGTTTTCTGGAGGGCTCAAAACACCACCCCCAGCCGTGCGGCTCAGAAATTACGTAATACTGTGTCCACCTTAATTTGACAGAATTCAAGAAGAGTCGATAACTCAGGACTGAGGAATCTGACAGACTTGTGACCGGTTTCATCCGACTCGTGGAGTTTTTTTCGTCATTTTGGTACCAATCTTGCTCCAATTTGACCCAAGAAAGAAAAGTGGCAAGTTCAGAGACTTATGGTGAAAAACGCATTCTGTACTCCATATACGAAACATAATGCCACTAGGATCATAATCACAGCCAGCTAAATAACCAGCCTTGTGATGCTGTACTTGTAATTGTCAAGTCCAGTAGCCTCTTCTATACTTTACGACAACCACATATTCCAACACAGTTTCATGTCTCTAATTCTTTTTTATTATCTGCTCCATTGGCATAGACACGTGCTACAAGTGCATTACCGTTCTTCCAGTGCTTCATAATTACATTGTGAAACTCCCACATGTGATTTGTTGCAGAAGAGGAGATTATTATGTTTCAAGACCGAAGCGGTAGTTGGTGAGGCTGGTGGGAAGAACAGAATGCTTTTACAAGGGAGGTTGGTGAAAAATATCTAATTTTGGTGTGGTTCAGTGTGTAAATTTCAAGATGGGTATTGTGCTTGTGTGGTTGTAGTGATTCTGAACCTCATGTGAATTATTCAGTGTCAGATACCGAAGTGGGTAGATAGTTGTACATCTATGAATGATATGTAAACGATACTCGACTTCAAATTCTTCCTATCTCATAGGAGCGATTTTAAGATTTAGATACATCTTTTGGATGGCTCTCTACTTACAAAGACACTTCTAGCTAACCCCTTCATGGGTATCACACTCCTTAACAGATGAGGTTCAGGTAATTTAGAGAACGAAATAGCCACATACAGCTCAGTTTGGGCCTCAGAGACAGTACCCCTTTTTCACATCTTTCTTAGATCTCTTTATCTGGCATACTCCTGCAGAGTCCTTGAAACACCGTGCTGGTTGATTGTCCTAAAAGTAGAGAGGTGATTTTGTGGTGCAGTTGTAAAGTGCCAGAAAGAAGTGTTTGCAACTCAAGAAACACAAAATCACCTCACCAACAGCTACTCTTCTGATGTTCTACTCTTCAGTGTTAACATCATCAGTTCACTAAGAGCTACAATAGCCATCTATTCGTTCTGAAACAAATGTGGACCTGACTATCCACGTCCACGTCCACACCTGTTTCAAATCTCTGTGGCAGTTACCTATTCCATTGTCAATCCATTGATTCTGCCACATGAGGCCTCATACGTTATGTGGCAGACAAAATGAGAGGTACGAACCAGTACCAATCCTTGTATATATATATGAGATCGACTTCGTAGATCTATTCAACACAACCACCTTCACCTCTTGCATCTTCACAACCGTCTCACCTCACCATGTCCCACATTTCCCACGATCGACTCCCTACTGAGCTCATTGACGATACTGGCTCTCTACTTAAGCCCCAGTCGTTGGGAGGACGATACGCCAACTGCGTTCTTCACCAGGGTCAAGTGTCTACCTAAAGGGTACACAGAACTACTTAGACACCACTTACGAACACTAACAACGCAAAATGGACAACGCAAAATGGAAACGCAAAATTGACGATAGACGAGCCGCTGGACCGCTCAAATGAATGAATGAATTATGATTAGCAGATTACGTGACTTGTAGATGTATTTTTGTATGAGGCAGAAAATAAGGTTTTACCATTTCTCATGAGGCAACGGTCAAATTGAGATGCTTAGAAATGTACCCGGGAAGATTGTTAGAGACGCAAAACTCCGTCTGACGAGTATTGAAGCCTGCATAATACTCTTGGCTCTTCCCCCGTATCTCCAGCACCTTCAAAAACCATTTTCCCCACAACTCCCCCAATACCCACCCCCTGCTCTCCAAACTAATACCAATCGACTCCCCTGATCAAGACCTTTTCAACGACACCAATATCAACCCATGTATCCCACACTCTCCCCTTACCACACTACCACCATCCCCCTCACCCGAAAATAAGGTTCAAGGCGTCTTTTCGATTATCACCAATTCGCTAAGGTTGCCTCACCGTCCCAATCGGGCCTCATCCGATTTGAGAAGAGAGGAGAGCCGAAACAGGGCAAGTGGGGTAAAGTAGGTCACGTGATAAGTCATGTGATCAACAAGGGCGGAAGGCGACAACTATCAATCCTACAGTTCGGTCACGTGACTACCAGTACTCCACCAATCTCCATCTCCATATTCCTTGCCTCGGATCAACCGGATGTAACGGAAAGTTCCGGAAGGTCTACAAGTAGTACATTGTATCCGTATCCGACTTTCGGACACAAAGCCGAAAATTCTGCTTAAATTTTCTCGACACCCCTCGCTTGGTTTGCCACTTGGATATCCCTCGTTTAGCCCCTGTCTTTGGCAGGAGCTCGTTGGGCCGCTGTTGGGGGCTGAGTCTCAGAGCTCAGTATGATAGTTACAGTTGGGAGGTCCAATAGTTAGTTTACAGTTGGCCAATGGAACAGCGTGGATTTTACGTGAATTAGTGGGAAAATGACAGAAAATGTAACAAAATGTAACGGAAAAAATTGGAAAAATCGGGGTAAATGTGGGAAGGCGAGGACGATCGAATCCACGGGTTTTCCAAGCTCCATCTCCACAATTGCGCCGGTCACACGACATCTGCAGAAGATACATGTGCAAAGCATGAGGTGTCAATTGTGTGGAGGGTGGAATTTTGAGAGAGGTGTGGGAGAGGCAGATTTGGAGGTATTTGGAATTTAAAAGGTGTCACGTGATGCTACGGATCAGGCGAGTACAATGGTAGTACTCTCGTGTCTCTACCTTCTCTACATCTCTCGATATCCACCGCCAATGCCAACCGTTGAGCCCTTACATTAGTAAAAGTCATCAAGCGCAAACCTTGGAAAAATGTCAAACTCAGAGCTCATCGGGATTTTTGAATGTGGTATAGAATGGGAAGTATAAGACGGAAAATCGATTTTCTTGGACCAGATTGATCCCCTCAGTGCAGCGGTTCCAACAGTACTACTCCCATATCTCCAGCTCCTCTGCTCGTCTCAATATGGACCCTCTTCATAAGTGAATCGATCATCCGATCTCAAGATGATCACTAATACGCAGATGTGTGCCAAATTTGAAGGGGAAAGAAAACACGTTAAAAGGCTGCATTTCTAAGCACTCCCAACTACAATAAATCCCTCTATCATATCTTCTACCACCAACAGACTAGTTCCTGATGCTCCACATTTTCACACTGCAATAAACTTTTTAGTTGCACCTTTTCTCTGCATCCCAAAATGGAGGAAGAATTTGAAGCCTATATAAATGCCGAATGAGAGGGGCTAGAGAGATGGTAAAAGCACCAAATTGTAGAGCGGATCAACAACACCTAAATCCCGCTTCCCCCACATCTCCACCTCCTCTCCAACCCCAGTAAATTACGTCTCAACTTCTCCCTCCCAAACCTTATAAGACTATAGATACTACAGCGTGACTACAACTCCACACCGGATTTTGAGAGTAATAAAAGAGGCAGACAGATAGAAGAGACGTTAATCCACTCCAAATCGTCTGAATAATCCGATTACGTAATAAAACCCACCTGTTGTCATACGTTTTTTCCTCCCACTTAACCTCACCTTTCACTTTAACTTTTGCTTGCGCATACAGTTCAAAAAATCACTGCAGCTGTCACACCTACTTAGTCTCGAGAGAGGTCCTCCATCTTTCAACCACACCACACCTCACACCATGCTACGAGTGGTTCGACACAGAGGCGGATTGCTTGGCCGGGTGGGTATGCACACCTCGGTCACGTGTCTTAATTCCCAGCAGCAGCATCAGAGTGAGAACAAAGACATGTCTGATTCGTTCTTACACAAACAGCAAGACAAAAAGACGACACAAAAGGCCTCCTCTTCTTCTCGATCTCCTGGCCCCCACTCGGACTTGGAACCCCTGGAGGACACAAAGTACTCGGCGGCAGCTCGACACTATATTCGAGAACGAAGGGCTGAAGAACACTTACGGAACTCTCCGGAAAAGGAAACGACACAGAACGACCGACTACATTTCGCCAAGGACCCCAGCATCAAGCGGTACCTGGACGCGAACCTCGGCTCTGTGTCTGCGCTCACAAAGTTCTCAGACCTGCCCCAGAACTTTGGCAGCAACCAGCAGATTCCCCTGGACGGCGAGCTGCGATCCACGCTCAGACAGGTGCTGTGGACGTTCAAGGCGCCCATCCGGTACTCGTTTGCGTACGGCTCGGGCGTCTTTAGCCAGGGCAAGGAGTCCAACGCCTCCAAGCCGCAGGTGGATCTCATCTTCGGCGTCAAGTACCCCAACCACTGGCACTCGCTGAATCTCAAGCAGAACCCCCACCACTACTCGGGCCTCAAGTACCTCGGTTCAGACGCAATCGCGGCTATCCAGGAGACTGCTGCGGGATGTTATTTCAATCCCTACGTGGAAATCAACGGCCTGAAGATCAAATACGGCGTTGTTTCCATGGAGACGCTGTCACGAGACCTCTCGGACTGGAACAAGCTGTACATGGCCGGCCGAATGCACAAGCCTGTTCGGATTCTACGGGATGATCCCCAGATGCGGTTTGTGAACCAGGCTAATTTGATTAGTGCTCTGAGAACGGCCCTTCTGTTACTTCCCCGACACTTTTCCGAACTCGATCTGTACAAGACGATTGCCGGCATCTCGTACATGGGCGACCCGCGCATGACGTTTGGCGAAAACCCGCACAAGATCCGCAACATTGTCGAGAACCAGTTTGCCAACTTCCGAAGACTGTACTCGCCCATCATGGACACGTTGCCCAACTTGAGTCTGCAAAGCGTGGTCGGCCAGAAGCTCAACGACAACTCCAACCTCGAGATTGGCGAACTTGAGCAGGACATGGACGCGACGCGAAGAGGCAACATGGTTGTCCGTCTGCCCGCGGAGTTCAAGAGCAAGCTGTACACCCGGTACGCCCACAAGGTGGACCGGTCCACGCTGCCCGACGACCCGCACTTTATGGAGGCTCTCTCGCGAGGAGACGCCTCCGGCTCCGGAGCTATCGCCAACAACCGGTGCTCGGAGTTTGATCGGATCATTGCGTCCGATCCGCATCTTGAGAGGGAGGCTGCCCGGATCATCCGACACACCGTCGGCTGGACGTCGGCCATGCAGACCTTCAAGGGCATTTTCACCGCGGGCCTGGCGCGCAGCGCAAAGTACAGTCTCGAGAAGATCCGCAAGGCCAACAAGGCGAAATAGGCATTGCTAACCTAAGTTATAATAAAATTGATTATCAGGAAAGAGGGTCTCGGGGTTAGTCAGGGTTGGACTGGTGGCGGTTGTGTAAAACTGCTGAATGTAGTATCCGGTTGGGTGAAAGATCCGGTTGGATGGTTACGTAGTACGCTGAATCACTTGTTAGTGATTAACTGCGTGTCTAGATGTCCGCTGGGTAGAGGGGTATCTACTGACTTGGTCTCACTTGTGAACTGATCAGTACTGTTGGACCTCGAGTGGGTTGCAAGTGGTTCATATACATCATGGCACTGTTATTTACAGTACAGTATGAATGATTAGTGCTTGTAAGGAAAGATGATTCTCAACAGCAAGAGTTAGTTACTGGTCATGTATAACTGTCATTTACTTCGAGCAAGTCGAAGTTCAGTGCATCTGCTCTGGTTGCTCCAGATTATGAAATTGAATACCTGAATCGACTATGTCTTGTGAATACAACATTCAAGTCATGGAGCTATTGTAAAGATGGTGGTTGAGTGACAATTAAATATGACCAAGTACTGCAGCCTATGTGAAGGGTGATATACGTGAATCCAGGTGGAACATCTGGTGCTGTATTGAATGAAAGAGTTTGTTTATAGAGGTGGTGCAACTGTATGAGTCAGCTATTACTTGTACTGATATTAGTGTGTCCTTTACGACTGGATGTTCTGTCTAAGTGTAGGGTTGGTGTATTCTGTATCTCTTGGAGAAGTCAACAACGATTGGGAAAGATTTGAGAAGCTCGAAAGTGGTCAAAGAATGAAGCTTTCCAGGAAATCATTATCTTTTTGTTAAATTTATCCAATGAATAACTCGTTGCAAAGAATGAGACGCTTCCCAAGCTAGGATTGACACTGAGACGTCAATATTAAACATATGAGGATGAAAGTAACACCTGAATGATCGCGAAAAGAAGAGGATTTCAATGGTCAACTTTTTGTTTCAGGGTCTCTATTAATACGAGCTTGAGAGAAAAAAGAGTTCTTAATGCTCTTGGTGATGTTGTACTGACCTCAAATTTTATCCACAAGACCTATTTGTACTTGTACAAGTGCTTGTAGACAATGAAAGATGGAGCTTTCAAAGTCATTCTCTGCAAATTTCGAACAAATCAACCATAAATTCCTCTTTCTATACAGCTCAGTTATATGGTCTAAGTGAGTGTATGATATTCAGTCTGACATGAGTTTTTGAATAAAATCAGGAAAATCTCCTGGAAAGTTGTCAGTGCTTCAGTTGCCTGTCAGGCTGCTATTTAGTAGCTTTTTATACCTGTCTCTCACTTTTATGAGTCTTTTTATCGCGTGTTACTTCTGAGGCCTCAAAATTTGAGATTTCAACAGAGCATAAAACAGTTGATATTAACTCAATCTACACAAAACTTATTTTCCAAAAAAATAAATGTCTGAATTATATGACTATATTAMTTATATGMMMAAAWATACTGTCGCTTTTTTTTTTTTTTATTCTAAAGATACGCGGTTTTTTTTTTTTCTCATACAATTCAATTCATTATAACATTAATAAGCAATAATTCCCATAATCGAAT